>KZ810500.1:21259-35780 GCA_000696205.2 Oncopeltus fasciatus
GACCCACAAAATTTGGCAGATTTAAGGGAAATGTTAGTGGAAGAGTGGAACAACATCCCAGAACAACATGTAAGAGCCCTGGTCGCTGGAATGGGCAGGAGAATGGAAGCAATTATCAGAGCTAAAGGTGGTAATGCCAATTATTGGTAGTTTTCCTCGAATTCTTCCTTTTTATTCAGTTTTGTTATTTCAACTCATTTCAAAGATTTACTTTTTCATTTTGAGACTGTAGGACATTACTATTTTTTGATTTGTTTTCCTATTAAAAATTTCTAGAAAATAATTTTTTTTATTTATTACCCTTATAATAAAGTGTGACTTCCAAAGAAAAAAGAATATATTCAAAAATACCCTATACAGTTCAGTAATTTCAAAATATTGAAGTGATCCTTTAATTTTGCCCGGCAGTGTATTTTATTACGATTATTGATTTTAATATTACCTTTTTATCCACATGTGGTAAAGTAGATATCTATAGAGTCAAATTTTAGTAGAAATACATTTTTCCTCTTTTATTTGTTTTTCAGTCTAGTATTTTAAATTTTTAGCTTAACTAATATCATTATTTATTAGTGGCACTTTTTGTAATTAATTTTTTTAAGTTCATTTAATAAATTTGATATTTTAATTCTAAGTTATTTTGTGCAAAATTCGAACTCGTTTTAAAGTATTTAACGCCCCTGTACAGTAGACCTCTTATACAAAGATAGAGAATAACAAGTATTAAGTTTACAGACGAAGCTCAAGACAAACAATAGTAATAATTGAATTTCAAAGTTATCCTAATGCTAGTTTACGGGAATTTAGTTATTTTGATTACCTTGCCACCTTGTTACTTTGAAACATGATAATGTTTCAGTACTTCAACATATTAATGTTGTAATATTAATGACATAAAATAAGCTTCTTTGCAAGTTTGAATAAATAGTTTCAATAATAAATAAATAGCTGTTTGCGTAGGCTCCTTTTGATCCAGGTGAAAAAATCTGGCTTAACTAAAGCAATAATAATTCATGAATACAACAAAAGAAGTTAATTTATTAAGTAACACTTAATGATATTGAGTTAACAATAAGTTAAAGGTAATGTATTAAGTTGGAGCTAAGGATATTAAGTAAACTATAAGTTACAGTTATATCAATTAATTATATCGTTATCAATTAATGATATTGAGCTAACGGTAAATTACTGTTAACGATAATTTACAGTTAATGTATCAAGTCATAGATGACGAAAATTGACAGACGGGTACTTCTAATGCCTATTATGTGTTTTTATGCCAATAAGTTTTGTAGTTTTATGTTATAATGAACATTTTATCTTTCAGTTGACGAAAATTAATTGTTTATGAACGAAAATTAATTTTTAAATTTGCCCATCCTCTATATCCCAGCACACTCTCTTTCTCTAATTTTCCCACAAATTTTGGGAGGAAGAGCAAATTGAAAAATATATGGTCGTTTATAGACATATACTAGAATGGTAAAGAAGGTTTTTTTTTTTGTTTTTTTTTAATTGAAAAAATAAACTTATAATTCAAGGTTCCTTCTGAAAAAGTTGGATTAGCCCGTTAAAACTTAAATCGGATTAGGAGAAAGAGAGCTTTATTAGAAGACTAAATTGAAAATTGATTATTAATTTCAGTACCTACTTTAATTAAAAAGATAAAATTATAGAATTTAATAAAAGCAAATTAATATAATATTCTAACATTTAAGCTCAATTGGAGAGTTTTTGACCGTAGAGATCATTAGTAGATGCTTGTTGGGGTTCACTCAAGGTAGATCCAAAAAGTACAATTTAAAAAAAATGTGCATTTTTTAATAATCTGCCAACGTTTCGGCTTACATTGTAAGCCATCTTCAGGGCTATTATGAAGGCAAGAGGGGACATCGTGTCACCTCGATCCCATATTCATAACATTCAATCATGTATGATTCAGTCAGGAATATGGGATCACGGTAGCCTGGAGATGGCTGACAATGAAAGCCGAAACGTCGGCAGATAATAAAAAATACACATTTTAAAATTGTATTTTTTGGATCTACCTTGATCGAGCCTCAACTAAAAAACATTTATGTTCTCTAATACTTAAGTAAAGGTATACACAGAATTAAAAGTGTTAAAGAATTTAAAGCACATACAATTAAAGGTATTTAAGAACGTATCTAAGGTGTTTAGTCAGTCCCCACCTTTCTATTTTTATCGGACTAGATTCAGCCATACCGAACTTCTTCTCTTCGACTTGAAAAATAAAAATAAAAACCTTGAAACTTGAAATGACTTGAAATTTTAATTTTTGGAAGTAAATTTGTGACAATCAGTCAGGATTTTACAGACTTATGTATAGCACGAGTCTCTCTCTCCCCATCACCCTACTTACCCTGATGAAGGCATGAAATTTAGACCGAAACGTAGGCTAAAATAAAAACTTTTTTGGTTACAAATTATTTTTAAATTCTTCAACTACCAAGATCGAATTCCTGATAATTCTCTCGTCATTGAAATTCTATATTTTGATTTTTGTACATATTTATTATTTAATGACTTTCATATAATACCTCACATGTAAAATACTGGGGTTAATAAGAGGAGGGAGTGCAATTTTTTTGTTTAAAAAACCTATTCTTAAAACCTAATGGTACTAAGGGAACTTTATTTTTTTAAAAATAAAATCCGAACCGCCAGGCAATAACGGCTGGCTTGTAGAATTGGGGGCTAATTAGTTTGCACATAATAATAATGTCATTTACACAACTCCTGCGTAATGGAAATTTTAACAATGTATTTGATATAGTAAAATATAAATAAATATTAAGTTATTAAGCACCTATAGCCACCCCATCGGGAGAATTTAGATGCAGCTGGGATAGCTAAAAGATCTCATTTTTCCCAAGAGTAGCTTGAGGAACTAAAAAGGAGAGAGAAGGATAACTAAAGATGAACTTTTACAAAAAGGTAAGAGTAGTAGTGAGAGAGAGAGAGAGAGAGAGTGAGAGGACGAAAAGGAATAATGTCTTTTGAACAACTTTAATTTCACACCGGCAATAAATAACATTGAGAGGGCTTTTTTATTTCGATAATATTTTATCCTGATATTTTCTCTTTTTACTGTGTTAAAGTTTACATTCCACAAAATGACACTTTCGTTAGGAGGAATGGATATTCAAGTCCTTGAGAAAAATATTTATACCTTATCATTTAGCAAAGTTTGAAAACATAATATAAAAATACGTTAGTATCGAAGTTTTTTTTATAGAAGTAGGGATTTATTTTAAAATGATGAATAGAAATTAAATTATATTACATATTATGTGGAATTATGTAGTATGCTTACTTATATATCGATTTAGTTCAAAGAGTATATGTTTACTTCACCATAATATTGATAATATTTATAACCCTCTAATAGGTAGTTAACAATTTCATTTTTAAATATTTCAACCAAGTATTGAAAGACAACCGGTATGGATAGTTACCCTATTACTTTAATACTTTAAAATGAAAAAAAATAAAATAGAAATTTGAGTTTATTGCAAAATAAAATCAAAGGGGAAATTCTGATTCTATACTTAATTCGTCCTTTTTTTGTTACTCGGTAATCCTTAAGTAAGAAATTAATGGTCCTTACAATATTTTGTTTCATGGTTTCATGTAAGTTGAGCCTTATTTAAAACGAAATATTAAACATTGGTTGTAACTAGAAAACGAGGAAACGCTTTCCTGCTAACAATTCCAGTATTTTTCGAAATACAAAAAAAAAAGAAAAAGAAAAAAAAAAAGATTTTATAATAGGCCTCTTATAGACAAGTAGACATTTTACGACTAATTGCACTATATTTTGAGACAAATACTGATTTAACATAATTTCTAATGTTCTCAGTGGTGATAAATTTTGTAAAATACTATTATAAATTAATTTGTGTATGTCAAATTTCTAAAAGTGGTTTTTTGTATTGTAATGTTTAAAAGAAAAATAATAGGATAACTCTGTGCAAAAAGCGAAAATAGGGAATTTATTTTTTATTTCAAATTTAATAAAATGATATTACCGGATGAAAGTTATCTCTGTATATCTGTGTATATATCTTTTACCAATAAGTTATACATTTTTTCTTCAGTTTAAACTTATTCTCATTAATGCATCGAGTTTCGCGTACCTTGAAGTTAAATTTATACTTAGGCATTTAATATTTTCATACGTAGGACCAACGATGCCCCATGTATTAGCTTATAGCAGAGGTAGGGTGCTCAATCAATCGTCACAAATAAGTTGGTCACAAATGTATCATCAATAATTATTTATTACATTGGACTATATTCATTATATTTACTGATTTGGGACCACTGTGACCTTATATTAGTAACCTAGAAGAATGTGAATGATCAATCGAAAAATGAGTAGTGGGTTTAGTATTTTGAATGCTTTTATGGTTCCTATATACTATTTAATGAACACATTATGAGGCAATGGGTGTGCCAAGGAAAGGATATATATTGGTTACGTTGGTTGCATTTTTGTGGTAAACGCATTTGGAAAAATAATTATATGTACCGACCTGTTACCGCCATGAATCAAAATGGCCTGTTATTGGAGAACTACAAAATTAGTTGATACTTAGAAGCTGCCTTTGTCACAGGGAGGATATAGCGGGTAGCCAAATTGTCAATGAGTTGTCAGTGTGATGGCATATCACAGCGTAATTCTGTTTTATTTTGACTGTTTAGTATGATGGAAACCCGTCTATTTACATTTACTAACATTTAAAATTATTTCTTGTAAGAATTTTTAGACGAAGTTTGTTCAAGGAGAGTAAGGTTAGAAGAGGCTAGGGAAATCGGCACCACTGCGGAAAATGAACTGAAGAATTATCTAGGAAACAGTCGCGAGGTACACCTAAGTCTGTACTTGGGGATAACAGGATTGAAGGTAATCGAGGTTTGGGCAGAGTTTGTTCCAAGGAGAGTGAGGCTAGGGAAATCGGCACCACCGCGGAAAATGAATTTGAGAATTATCTAGGAAACAGTCGCGAGGTACACCTAAGTCTATACTTGGGGATAACAGGATTGAAGGTAATCGAGGTTTGGGCAGAGTTTGTTCCAAGGAGAGTGAGGCTAGGGCAATCTCGCAGTGAGAAACAGGGGGGGGGGGGCAATCTGTCTGTCTCAGGCGGGGGGCTGGCACGTAGTGGAATTTGTCTTACCCCGCCAACCCTCCGTTTCCACTTAACCCCATCAGACATTTACTCTAAACCACTTTCCTCTCGCAGGGAACCTTTTATTATGTTAGTTAGAGGAAAAGATGCTTATAGTCTTTTCCTAGCTCTGAACTTATAATCCCTCCGACGGGTTTCATTTTATTTAGCATATTATAGGGACAATACGCTTTTAGAATTTTAAAAAGGGAGAAGTAAATGGACAAATTGTGAATCTCACAATGATTTAAGCAATAATTCAACGATACCTCAGGGGGGGGGGGGGGGGTAGCAGGAGATTGCTCAGTAGGGTTGGGAAGTAAAAAAGTCGCATCCCGTTGCCAAAACTTTTGGCCATGTATTAGTCAGCTATAACACCTCCTTGCTACGAAATTAAATTCTCTTACATGTAGATGTGGCTGCTTATGACTGCAGGTGACAAATCTCTTGAAGAAATATATATACGAGAATACTTCTGTTGCTTATATGTTTAAGGTTACCTATACGTGTGACTACGTATGGTTGATTGTGGCAAATCTTTTGAAGAAATATATCTATACGAAGACACTTCTATTGCATTTACGTTTAGCTTTATTCACACATTTGGCTACGTATTACTTCGTATGAGAAATCTCTTGAATATATATGTATATTTTTTTTCTTATTTATTTTATACCCTTGCAAAAACCCTGATTATTTTTGTATTTGGCTCCTGATGTCCAACTAATCAATCTGGTTCTTATTTCATTAATCAAAGTACAAAAAAATCTGTTTAAAAGTGAATTGTAAAGAACGATATTATAAAAGGGTGTATAAAAAAAATTGACCATTTTTCAACCAAATTTTTGTATTATTTATCTTTTTTGTGGTATAAAATACAATTAATGCTCAAATTATAGTCCATTGTTACCATCATTAACCATCTGCTAGCCAATTGCTCGATCCCACACTTATACCATTCTTTGGGATGAGTCCAAAGTACTTTTGCACCACAATTTCAACTTCTGCAAAATTATCAAATTTTTTCCCTTGAAGAAAATAAGCCGTGTTTCTAAGTTAGTAGTAATCTAATGGTGAAAGACCTGGAGTATATGATTGATGAGGCAGGAGTTTAAACCCATAAAATTCTTTAAAATTTTCTTTGGCACTACATGAAGTTTGCTGGAATGAAACTACTTTTCCGCTGATCAAATCAAGATAATATTCAGGCAACTTCCCATACAATCTTTCCAGTTGTTTGCATTAGAGTTCAGAATTCATATAGTATCCATAAACAAATTCATGATAAATAACACCTTCAGGAAAAAAAAAAAAAAAAAAAAACANATGTTTAAGGTTACCTATACGTGTGACTACGTATGGTTGATTGTGGCAAATCTTTTGAAGAAATATATCTATACGAAGACACTTCTATTGCATTTACGTTTAGCTTTATTCACACATTTGGCTACGTATTACTTCGTATGAGAAATCTCTTGAATATATATGTATATTTTTTTTCTTATTTATTTATTTTTTTTTTAAGTTGCCACTTTGATATCAATCATTACTGTGCATTCTTATTGACTTGTAAGTCAGCACAGCCAAAGTATCATCATCATCAGAAATCCAGATGAAATAATTTCATTTATTTGTATTTCACCACATGTATGAAAATATTTATTATAAAGCACAATATACACAGTGAAGATTGTTTGTCTTGACTCGACATATTCTTGTCTGTCTTTATGAAGTCGAATAGCTAACGGTTGAAAAGTATTATCTCTACTTGTGTGTATAGTGAATTGTGTTTCATCTATTAATCCTAACATGTACAGTTTTTTTTCGGAGGAATATTTCCTAATTGTAAGTGACTTATGAAGTTTATATATATTTTAGATAATATTAGAAGTGAAATACGCTTCTTGAACAAAGAAAGAACTTAACATCATTAACAATTTTGGCTGGAAACAAACAGGGTTAATGATTCGTAACTCAATATGACGAATATAAGGGATTCAAAACAAAACCAAATTACAGACTCAGAGATTAAGGGAAAGGATAATAAGCACATTGATCAAACGGCTAAGGACATGATTGAGAGAAAATGTGGATGATAGAGCCCCGGAAACTCCACATAACTCGCAAGGGAATCTAGGCCTTCCTGACTTTAGAGAGACATCAGAAGTGACAGTATACGACAATGCCTATAACCCTCTGTATACTATCTCGTGAATGTAAAAATCACAGAAACTGTCAATAAGAATACTAAACTGGAGGGCCCGAAGACCTTGTGCTCTATCGCAAGGGAATCTAGGCCTTCGTGACTTTAAAGAAACATCTCAAATGACAGTATCATGTCAATGGACAATGCCTATAAGACTGTATACTATCTCGTGAATGTAAAAATCACAGAAACTGTCAATAAGAATAATATCAGTAGAATAGGAGAGCCCGATGACCTTGTGCTAAGGAATCTAGGCCTTCGAGGCCTTAGAGGATCACCCGAGAGTGATTATAATATAACCTTCTGCGTATTGTTCCTCGAATGCACAAATCACTAAAACTTCCAACGTGAATGCTGGGCCGAAATATTCCGAAGATATTGGAGAAATGATTTCCAAATAATATAGTTGGGTTAAGCATAATGGTTTAGTGTACGTACATTTCATTGCTTGAAACATGTTTTGCTAACCTAATTCACAAAATTTGCGAATGTAGTTTTTATATCAAATTTTTTTTTACATGAAGATGGGAAAAAATTATCAATTTTTTTCTTAAAAATATAACAATATAATTATTGAAGACAAAACGTGCATTNTATTAATAATTTCATTCATTAATTTAGAAAGTTTTCGTTTTAGAGTGAGCTGGAAATTAAATTTTTTTGCCTACACTCCCTCCAATCTCCTCTGCGTTCTCTTCCTCTCTCTCCGTTTAGAATTACATCTTTAATTTTTCTCCTCTGTTTTGTTTTTCAGCCTAAAACCTTCAATTACAATAAAAGCAAATGAAAATTGTAATTGTTGGGGGTGTTTTACCTGGTTAAATCGTTATTTTATTATTTCCTAAATTAAAAGAATTGAAATAAATAACTGTCTACAAAATGGTTACTTGTATTTTATTATATGCCAATATACAAGAAACAAAAAAGAAAGAAAAAAAAAAAAGAACTTTCTTTTATCAAGAAACATAGCCGTGAAATTCAAATGGCAGAATTTATGTTTGGAAATAATTTACAATAATCACTTACATATTTAATGTGTTTCTTATTTATTTTGAGTTAAGCTAAATTTGATAATGATGTATGCATGCAGCTATGACTGATATAGAAACTTGGTGAGTGTGTAAGTTATAAATAAACCACGAAAATAATAATAATAAAATTAAGGAAGATATTTTGGAATTATTTGTATGTAAGCATGTGGTGCTTCTTCTTCGCATCGGTTTCCAGCTACGCAATAAAACATAATTTATTTTTAAAGTTCAAAATGAGAGTTTTTGACGCCCTTATTATCCGTAACACCAATGACTCTATCTCCATTGACTGGTACACCAAGTACACATACTCAGGTCGTCTCCTCCACTTCAACTCATCTCACCCTCATCATCAAAAAATTAATGTGGCCAAAAACCTCATCTACGGATCACTCACACTCTCTGACAAGATATTCTCAGCAAAAATATTAAACGTGTTACTGAAATCCTACTTACACCATTAAAAAACTTGTAAATGAATTTTTTATTTACACTTCTCCAACTATCCCTCTCCCCCAAAATAACGACCTCGTTTTCCGTTCTCTTCCTTATATTCCAAAACTTTCTGAAAATATTAAGAAATCTCTCAGAAAAACTTTCCCTAACCCTAAGCTTTCTTTTTCCACCAACAACAAACTAAAATCTATTTACACCATCCTCAAAGACCCCATCCCCCTTCCTAACAGAACTAATGTCGTNCACACACACACACACACACACACACACACACACACACACACACACACACACACACACACACACACACACACACACACACACACACACACACACACACACACACACACACACACACACACACACACACACACACACACACACACACACACACACACACACACACACACACACACACACACACACACACACACACACACACACACACACACACACACACACACACACACACACACACACACACACACACACACACACACACACACACACACACACACACACACACACACACACACACACACACACACACACACACACACACACACACACACACACACACACACACACACACACACACACACACACACACACACACACACACACACACACACACACACACACACACACACACACACACACACACACACACACACACACACACACACACACACACACACACACACACACACACACACACACACACACACACACACACACACACACACACACACACACACACACACACACACACACACACACACACACACACACACACACACACACACACACACACACACACACACACACACACACACACACACACACACACACACACACACACACACACACACACACACACACACACACACACACACACACACACACACACACACACACACACACACACACACACACACACACACACACACACACACACACACACACACACACACACACACACACACACACACACACACACACACACACACACACACACACACACACACACACACACACACACACACACACACACACACACACACACACACACACACACACACACACACACACACACACACACACACACACACACACACACACACACACACACACACACACACACACACACACACACACACACACACACACACACACACACACACACACACACACACACACACACTCTTGCTAATTATTCAATTAAAAATCAATATACACCCTGGGTCACCTAATGAATAAAATTGTTTGAAAATTACCAATAATGCAAAAGTGAATCATGTTGAATCAATTTTGTTTTTTCTTTCCAATAAGCTTATAAAAAGGAAGTGAGGTTAAAATGGTTAAAAGTACATGCAGAGATTAAAGGAAACGAGGAAGCAGAAGAACGAGCGAGGGAGGTTTCTGGAGCGAAGTTCGTTGGAGCAGAACAGAAACTACACGTTCTTACTTTATCGTTTTATAGGTAAGAAATAAAGATGTATGTCAAGAAATGGATGAAGGAAAAGACGGACGAAGAAAACAGGACTTTATAAGATGAAAGGACGAAAAGGAGACGGAGTTTCTTTTGGGGCTCACAAATAAGGAGCTTTTACGGCACTAAACTCAGGTCATGGGCCATTTGCAAAGCATAGGGCCGTAATGGGAATACAAATCGGAGAATATTGTGAAAATGTGATGAAGAAGAAGGCACGGTGTGGCATGTTGGGAGATATGAACGAAATACAAGAATTAGAATCAAAGTCTTCGGGTATGTTGAGATCGGAAATGAATATTTCAGAAGTCTGAAATGGGAAGAGTTTAGAACCTACATTAAAAGGGTGAATATATAAGAATATATAAAGATGGGTTCTAATTCTAAAAGACAAAAAAATGAGAAATAAAAGGTCACACTTTGGGACAGAATATCGCAAGGCAAACTCTATTTCTATGAAATCTACGGTCTCTTAACACATAACCCTTGAATGATTTTTTATTCTTGTTGTAAATGCAGCTGGCCAGAAGACTATATTTGAAATTGTAGTTGAAAAACTGGAATCATTGATCCCAAGGTTTATTATATAATATAAGTGTTAATTTGTTTTTTAGAATTTTTACTTTTTTTTTTAAATATATATATTAAGGAAGATTTTTAAGGTGTTAAAGGATCGCCTTTCCTTCACCTTCCAGATCGGTCTAGAACTAACCTTAGTAACCTGTCCATCTTTGGTAAAGCATGGAAAATCCGCATAGATAACCCATCTCCTGCTTGGCAGATATTTTTAATCTTGATATCTATAAAATATTAGCTGAACTCTTGATAAAAACCCTGATTTAAGCTGAAATTAAGAGTTTGATTGTTTAAAAGTAAAACTGGTGTATAACAAGCTCTGAAAACAGTCCACAAGGAATCAGGACTAAACATTATAACCATATGTATCGACATATATGTATATTTTTTTAAAAATTTATATATTGCGCATAGACTGCTGATGGTCATTAGCGCGTAACTATTATTGTAATAATTCTTATCCAACTAACAACAATAATCCTCTAAACAACTAATAATAAAAAATAAATAATCAATAATCTAATAGTAAATATAAAATTTAATCAAAATAAAATAGTTAAGTTCATTTAATAATAAAATATCACTTATGTTTAGAACTATGACATATATGTATAATATTAATTTTTGTAAACGTAACTACGTTCTGTATGACAGTAATGACTCGGGCTACTGACGCTGGCTCATTCAGCTACAATAAATATTTGTCTGCTCCTGCTGAATGCTGTTACACCAAAACGCCTACAACAAATATTTGCTTGGCCTCCGATACAGACTTTGGTCCAGATGAAAGTTTGGTTTTGCCTAAGATGTGGGTAGCGAGGCCAAGCGGGAGAACGTAGAAGCCTATTCCCTCTTCCAATTCCAAGTCCCTCCCAAGCCCTATTCAG
Source organism: Oncopeltus fasciatus (assembly GCA_000696205.2). Taxonomy (NCBI): domain Eukaryota; kingdom Metazoa; phylum Arthropoda; class Insecta; order Hemiptera; family Lygaeidae; genus Oncopeltus; species Oncopeltus fasciatus. The sequence goes on from KZ810500.1 coordinate 33,103, forward strand.
TCGCTCCTTTGTTCCCGCTATTCTCCACTGCCCTCATCCTAAGTTTTCCCCTAACCAGAGCTTCTACCAATCTTTCTTTAGCATCTCGCCCATTATCTTCCAGTGCTCTCGACAAAAGGGAAAAGAATGATATACAACAAGAACTGCGCGAATGTTATTTTACTTTGACCAATAAGTAATGACATAATATTTTGAATTGCATTAACGCTAAAGGATACTAATTGTAAAGAGAAAAAAGTAACACTGATTCTACTGGGTGAATCATTGAATTTAGCCTCCATGTGTTTGATTAGTTTAGGTATCCTAAACTGTAATAATAACACTAATGAAATGATTTTTTTTTTAAATAGCACTAAAATTAATATGAAAAATATAAAATCTAGCGGGGCGCCAGGGTAGCTCAGTCCTGAGCCATGGGTGTTTAGAATAGGGTGACAAACTGTAGATAGCCCCTTCCTCCGTAACCTTAAGTGGTTGAAAGGGAGGCTAACACGATAAATAATATAGAATCTAGTGATGTCCCTTGTCTTTTTTTTATTTTTTATTGAGACCATGACGATAACTATGACGACTGATGAACGCCGAACTGACATGAAAATGTATAGACGCTTTTCGATATAGAATAGATGATAAAGGTAAATACTACGGTCAATTTCATTCTTTGGAAGGAAGACATTGTCCATTAAGTCTCCGGTGAATAAGTATTCAACCAAGTAGGTTCAAACATGTTCAGCGACTGGTCAAATGCCAAGGAATATTTTCTATTGCCAAATACAGACAACGGACGAACTATAAAAAGACAAGAGTCAAATCGACCAAACTTGATGGTAGAGGAGGTTCATCAATCAAAGTACTGCGCCAGAAAACCAAAAGAAGAAATCCTTAAAGACTACCCGATGTTGCACAAGCTCGGGAGAGACTGCTTCAATTTCCATCACAAAGTACAGCGTATCTTAGGACTCATTGTCTTTTGTATTTACCGTAAGGGGGATGTATTAAATCGAATCTTGTGTGTGAAGGATTGGTGCTGGTAGTAAAACTTATTTTGTTACAATTTTGAATGGATATGTAACTAAAGTGAGCGATGCACTCCAAGTTACCTTCCCTGCACTCATTTGTCAGCAACCTCGTAATCGCTTGTTCGAGTTGTTGCCATACATAGCTTCAATAGTTTAGTAATTTTTTATTTATTTATTTTTTAAACTACGCACCCACTGATTTATTACAAGAAATAAAAAATCTTACTACCTCAGCTGGGACTCGAACCCGGGTCTCCTGCTTTCTGGGCATTTTTTTTTCTGGCTCCCTTGCATTTCTTGTATAAAAATTTAACGTGGAATTGAATACTACAACTAAAATCATTATTTAAAACCACTGATTTAACGTTATAAGCTTACGAGCTGATGTTAGTTAATGTATTTATTACTGGTATATTTTTCTTAAAATGTGTTTTAGATAAACATGTTAATGAATTTAAAAGCTGTGCAATTACATTATACTCTCTACATTGTCTTAAGTAATAATAACAATAACAATTTTACATTTTTTAAAATGGTGATTTTAACTGCCTAAATATCGAAAGTAGTTTACCTTTAAGATAGCCCGCTCAACCCTCCCACTAAAATTTATAAATGATTTCCTTAATTTAGGGTTACATAAGTTTATTGTATAAATTAACTTTAGAAAATTATTTAAATCATCCATACATTATACTTTTCCTTTCATGAAAATAATAATATCGATTAACTATAGTTATTATTATGGTAAATAATGGGAAATTTAAATAATTACATATTTAATGTGTTTCTTATTTATTTTGAGTTAAGCTAAATTTGATAATGATGTATGCATGCAGCTATGACTGATATAGAAACTTGGTGAGTGTGTAAGTTATAAATAAACCACGAAAATAATAATAATAAAATTAAGGAAGATATTTTGGAATTATTTGTATGTAAGCATGTGGTGCTTCTTCTTCGCATCGGTTTCCAGCTACGCAATAAAACATAATTTATTTTTAAAGTTCAAAATGAGAGTTTTTGACGCCCTTATTATCCGTAACACCAATGACTCTATCTCNTACTTTTTGGAAGTATTCTAAGAGGGGAAATATCCTCAAAATAATAATTAATATGAGTTTTCTTAAAAGTGTCACCCATATCGTGAGAAGATGATAAGAAATATTACATGTTTCTCCTGGACTAATATATGATATCCAAAACAATTTTCAATCAAGCATTAGTCTACATTTGCAAAGATTTAGATACTGGGAAAAAAATCTACAAAACAGCAATTAATTTTTTCTTAAATTTGCCTAAAACTATATTAAAATACGAATTAAAACTAATAATAGTGTTAATTTAGATAGGCTTTGATATATTGGCAATGACATGAAAATAGGTCAAAGCCATTATTAATGCTCCAGGGGAGAAGTTTCACCGCCATATTACAAACTTCAACAGAACTATAGTTAGTTGAATTACTTAGTTAATGGTGGCCAAATGAAGTCTTAATTCATTTCGACAGAATCATTTTAGAAAGGAATGAGATAATACAATAAGATATCCAAACTATTCACGTAGGTTGGAAATTTTCAAAAATTACTTTAGATTTTTACCAATCTCATGTTGGAAAAACTAAAAATATTCAAATTAAATATTAAATTAATTTTAATTTCA
>KZ810500.1:39360-53647 GCA_000696205.2 Oncopeltus fasciatus
TAAATTAATTAATAAAATAAACTAATAAAATGGCATTAAAAGCCCAAAATTTAGAACTCGACGACAAGGACTCCTATACAGACTCATGAATAAGAACTCCAATCTTACAATAGAAAACAGATTGACGCTCTACAATACATTACTACGACCAATCTGGACCTACGGTGTAGAAATATGGGGTGCCGCCAAGCCTTCCAACATCCAACCCTTTCAATCCAAAACCCTGAGAATAATTGCAAATGCTCCCTATTACGTATCCAATTCCTCCCTTCACCACAATTTTAATATAATTTGTTTTCAGGATCTCATTTCTTCTCGCTTAAGCCTTTTTCAACTTCCATTCCATCTGAATCCACTAGCACAGAACTTGTCTTCCAACTCTAACCCCTACAATCCTCCCCGCCGACTCAAACAAAGATGGCCCCGGGACCTCCTGGCGACATTGTGTAAAAAAATTTTCATTAATATTTGTTGGTGTCATTAGTCACATTTTCTCCTCATGTGGTTGTCATTGAATGTCGTTTATACTATTCATTGTAATAATTTACAAAATGTTTTATTTTTAACAGAATGTAATAAGTAAATAAAGTTTAAAAAAAAATAGCCCAAAATAACAATGAAGGTAAAAGCTATTATCCCTGAGGATGGCATTAGACCAATCAGGAGGCGTGAGATGGGAGGTATCCCTTAACCAATCTAATTCATTTTTAAATAGTATATATTATTTTAACATGTGAGTAAGAGAGAGGGGGAATAGTGGGAGGGAGGGAGGAAGTGAGAGAGAGAAAGAGAGGGAGATAGTGTAGGGAGGGAGAGAGGGTGAGAGAGAGAGAGAGAGAATAATTAGTAGCCTATTATTTGAAAGTAGCATTGTGAACCAGCGCCTGACACAAAGCCCTATAAAGAAAAAGGCTTCTAAAACTGAATATTTCAAATTGTTAATCGATGGGAAAGATTGCAAGTTAGCGAAAGGAGGATTGAAGAGGCATGTTGCAGGCGAATTCATCAGAGCTCGACTACAATCATTCACTGATCCTATCAAGGCTGCTCTAAATATGGAAGCAGTTATTTAGACGTTTCCTCTTACCTTGAACACATCTTCAAGGTTACATCTAGACTAAATTAGCGCCTTAGAGACCCAAGAGAATCTTCAAAAGTTTTCAATGTAGATTCCTTTATGTATCCCCATACACTTATTATCCACGAGTTTGCATAGTTCAGTATATTCCTCGGCGCCAACCAGGATTATTTCCTAAGATATAGTTTTTTTCGGAATACAAATAATTCAAAAAGAAACACACTTAAAATAGCCACTAAAACTGAACAAATATTAATAGAAAAAACAAAAGAAAGCTCTCTACTGAGATCAAAGGTAGAAGTATACAACAAAATTGAAGACATGTAATAAATAGGGAGAAAATAAAAATACCATTAGGCCTGAATCCAGATTTATCAATTCTGGCATTTATCAAGGTCACTATTAAAATTTCTTAATGGATGATATCATGAAGAAAAATTTAAAATTATTAAAGCAGCAATAGATACTCGTATACAGGAAAATTACAAGATGATCGTTGTACATATGAAAAAACCAAAATAACAAGTTATGTAGTGCTCAATGTATTTGACAAAATAGCATGAACCGTAGGACGATAGGTAACCTATATAACCTATTGGCTGTTAGAGAAATTAAAAATTTTTAACCCGTATTTTAATGTTAATGGATATTACATGAAATCAGGCAAAAAAACCTAAACCCCAAATTTCATTAAAATCTTTCTAGCAGTTTCCAACAAATTTCATGTGCGGCTTAAGACAACCAGACAATTTTTGAAATTTAATTTTCCAATTCTAAACTTCTTGAAAAGTAAAACACCGAATTAAGTAGGGTTATTAATTTTGATCCTTCTGGTCAATTACAATAATTTATGTTATAGGAAAATAAACGAAAAATGAATTTTATTTGTTTTCACAATTAGGTAAAATATTCTAAATTATTTATAAATCATAATTTCAGGGAATAAATGTAACAAGTGTATAACAAGCTCTGAAAACAGTCCACAAGGAATCAGGACTAAACATTATAACCATATGTATCGACATATATGTAAGTTAAGCTAAATTTGATAATGATGTATGCATGCAGCTATGACTGATATAGAAACTTGGTGAGTGTGTAAGTTATAAATAAACCACGAAAATAATAATAATAAAATTAAGGAAGATATTTTGGAATTATTTGTATGTAAGCATGTGGTGCTTCTTCTTCGCATCGGTTTCCAGCTACGCAATAAAACATAATTTATTTTTAAAGTTCAAAATGAGAGTTTTTGACGCCCTTATTATCCGTAACACCAATGACTCTATCTCCATTGACTGGTACACCAAGTACACATACTCAGGTCGTCTCCTCCACTTCAACTCATCTCACCCTCATCATCAAAAAATTAATGTGGCCAAAAACCTCATCTACGGATCACTCACACTCTCTGACAAGATATTCTCAGCAAAAATATTAAACGTGTTACTGAAATCCTACTTACACCATTAAAAAACTTGTAAATGAATTTTTTATTTACACTTCTCCAACTATCCCTCTCCCCCAAAATAACGACCTCGTTTTCCGTTCTCTTCCTTATATTCCAAAACTTTCTGAAAATATTAAGAAATCTCTCAGAAAAACTTTCCCTAACCCTAAGCTTTCTTTTTCCACCAACAACAAACTAAAATCTATTTACNAGCCAATTCAGCAATTCCCATTTCATAAATCCTCCAGGCAGTTTTAGATAGAGATAGCCTTGCATTTTTTTTGTATACCGATATCTCTATCTGTAATATATTGCATAATTCAAAGTTGGGAATATCAGTTAGAGCTTAATTTGTTCGTCAAAACTTAATAGGATATACATATAAATACTTTTATACTTGGGAGGAAGTATATAACTTTCAACAATGTTCGACAATCTATAATTACAAAATGATTGAAGGGATAAAACGAAAAAGTAGATCCTCACTCACATAACAGGAGATGCCGATCGCTTGTCCGTAATATTCCATTTAAAATGAGAGAAAATTCTCAAGTAGCGAATATCAGATCTCTATTTGACACTGATGTTCCTTTAAACATAAATGATAAGTATATATATTTGGTAGAGAGAATATAACTTCCACTAAATTTGAAGAATCTACAATCACAAGAAGGAAAAATCTTTCAAAAGCAGATCCTCTTCACATGGCGGAAGATGTCGATCTCTATGTAAATAAGACAATCAGAGCGCTTGGGGTGCAAGTCTCGCCCTGAGCAGACTCAGAAGTGCCAACTTTAATGGGTGTTTAGAATAGGCTATAAGTGATACATGAATAGCTTAAAAGACACTATTAATGAAATAAACAAAAATTAGGTATGAGTGAAGTCAGTCGGAGGATAACTACCTGACCTCTTTGATCTAACCTCACAAAGAGGACGTAGAGAGGGGGTTTCTCTGGTCACGTTTTACCCTATATACAAAATTCGTTTAAAATATTCCCCTAAATAGTGAAATAAATATTTCTCTAAGTAAAATAGAAGTAATATTAAAACTGAGGGTAGTGGCTAAATCTAATGGGATTGTTCGGTGCTCTCAAATCTTACACCATGGGCAAGCTTTTATCGAAAAATAGAGTTGTACTTAGAACAATGAAACCAATACTTTCAATTTTTCTAGCGATTATTTTTTTTTTAACTTTAAAAGGTTCCCATTCAAATTTTAAATGAATTTTTAATATCACACTAGTGAAAGACGTTTCACGTTATATGTAAATGGAAAATGGCCAATACTGAAGTAATTTGAACTTTTAAAAGTAATTTTTGTAGAGTTGAAAAAAATTACTAAATAGTAAATAGCCATGCCAAGTTGCTTTTTGAAAAAAAAAGAAAAAAAAGTATAACAAAAATCTATCCGTTATGCAGTAGTACAAACTAATCTGACTACCCATGTTTTAAGAAAGATGGGCATTGATAATAATATTAATCTTGCAAGATATTGTAGGCAATGAGGCTAGATAAGATACGGTAAGACTGTCTCTAGACTATCCAGGGGGAAGAGTGTGGGAATAACTCTACATTAAAATTACTTTGTCAAATGTCTTCTTCAAAGCTTATTGTAAGAACAAAATTTTGAAAAATAAATTTTCCATGTTGAAATTATTACATTTATACCCATAAATTTTGCCATATCATTAATAATAAGGAAGAAATTAAAGATGATTCAATTTGGTTCTCTCTTAAAATCTCTTCTCATTTATCCTATTTCAGCTATTAATGAACTCATCTAACGGTAAAAAAATAAAACTAAACGCTGAATTTTTTTATTTTTATTTAAACAATTGCGGATATGATGGGTAATAAAGCTCATAAAGGCAGATATATTCCTCTATATTGAATGGTCCATACATTAAATTATAAAATACTCCAAAATTTTGAGGTAATTATTTTATTATTACCGACATTTCAACTTAACATGCAAATCATCATCAGGGCTATAGTGACGTCAGTAGAAATCTCCGAGGGAGGTTGATGGTCACATCTCAGAGTCAAGAGCTAAATAGAGAAGCTAAATCATTATAGACATCACTATCACTCTGACTTACAAGTTAAGTCGAAACCTCCACAATAATATAATAATTACCCAACAATTTTGGAGTATTTCATATTTCTGGTGCAGGCCGAAACCCTGACTAATTTCTCCAGCATAAGACTCGGCGGCCAACGAATCTCCAACCTTATTCAATTATACTTTTTATAAGTAGTATCGGTGAACAATGGAAGAATTGTATTAATTTGCCTACGTGAATAGCTTGATATTCTAACGAGAAATCAACTTGAGCATTGCTTGAAGAGGAAATCCTTAAAAAGAAACCTCATAGCCATGAGCACTCGACGAAGTTAAATCGTTAGTGAAAGTCATTTGTCAGCTGATAGAGCATTTTCACTTAATGGGGCGACAAGAAAAATTGTGCGAGTAGTACAAACAAGACTTTAAAACAATAAACGGCATTGTTTGTTGCTTGAATATGATTAAAGCTTTGCCTCCGAAGTTAAGCGGAATGTTTATGCTGGAAACTTCCCCCCCCCCCACTTCTTCACCACTGCGAAGGGGTAATTATTTTCTAATGAGAATCTTATTCGCTTTTCATAAAGGGCGGGGGGCTGAATAAATGATGAGCTCTGGAAAAGCAAGCTCTATTTCTTCCGAACACTTCTCATCAAGCAATCCTTACTAATCCAGTTCCCTAATTTTTTTTCTTGCCTTAAAAACATTTCTGAAGCAAAATTACATCCCTCGTGGGGAGAAAAAGAAAGTCTGGAATGAAATAAATAATAGAAAATTTTTAATGTCCTCAAAACCATTAAACAACAAGATTTCTTCGTCATGTGGAAAGGAATGATATCAAATGGGCATAAATACTAAAATTAAAACTAAAAAATAATATTAGAATAATTTAAATATTATATATTAGTTTATATCAGTTATTTTTTAAACCACCATGTAAATATAAAGATTAGAAGCATGATTTCAAAGTAAATAATTTTTAGGAGTTTAAAAGTTTTGAGGAATTTAAGTTGTTAACGTTTAAAGCATTACAAATTTTTTGGTGACACTTTTACACATCTTACTATTTTCTATTACTAATGTCATTTCTGCAAATGACAGTGGTAGAAGTTGTTTGGGAATAAATCTTATTGTTTATCCTAATTCGGAAATCCAGAATTCAGCAAAAATGTGATTTCTTATCGTCAGGATATCCAAACGTGAGTGTGAAGTTACACACACTTTTAGTTATAAGACACTGACAAAAAATCTTACTCTTCAGAATTCAGTTATTCCAATTCACCCATCTTTCAACTACATTGAGCGCTTCCTATTCGGTCTCGAACCTTGGAATTCCCGCTGACACAGATCCCACTCCGATTCTGAGGACACCATCACGGCTTTCTTCAAAGCCAATTCAGCAATTCCCATTTCATAAATCCTCCAGGCAGTTTTAGATAGAGATAGCCTTGCATTTTTTTTGTATACCGATATCTCTATCTGTATAAAAGGCAGTGATAGAAGAGAATTATAGCACTAGCCAGATTCTCTAACATGTAAATAAAATCTCCAGGCAGTCTTAGACATAGATCACAACGCAATCTTCTTGAATGCAGAAACCTCTATCCGTTTATATGGCAGTGATAGAAGATAGTTGTAGCACTAGCCAGATTCTCCAAAAAGCAAATAAATCCTCCAGTGAGTCATAGAAAAAGATCACGACGCAATCTTCTTGTACACCGAAATCTATATCTGTATATAAGGCAGTAGCAGTAGCCAGATTCTCTAATATGTAAATAAATTATCCAGGCACCCTATTTCTATTTCTAAGAAGAAAGAGATCACAATGCAATCTTCTTGAATACAGAAATCTCTATCCGTTTATATGGCAGTGATTGAAGAGAGTTGTAGCACTAGCCAGATTCTCTAACATGTAAATAAATTCTCCAGGCACCCTATTTCTATTTCTAAGAAGAAAGAGATCACAACGCAATTTTCTTGAATACTTAAATCTCTTTCTTTACATAAGTTAATGTATTGAAGAATTGTGACAAATCCTATAGGCAGTATTAGAAAGAGATGGCCTCCTATCTTCTTGAATTCTTAATTCACGTCACATAAGTTTGTGATATTAGAGTTGTGGCTCTATCCCGATTTTCTAAAATGCAAATACATGTTCATTTGTTATGTATTATATCCAAGTACATATCCTACAAATATAAGCATTACAGGAATACAATAAATAATCTATCTGTCCCAACCTGGACTCGAACCTGAATCTCTTCCTTTCCGGGCCAGTATGCTATCCATTGCACAACCGGGACGAGCTAGATTACTTATTCAATTCTCAACACACTAGCGAGAGCCTAACCTATGAGAAAGACGAATACATCGGCTTATGCTCGAAGGAGCTGACATTGTCAAACTCTTTGTTATTTTCGACTTTATAGCATTCGTGCCCGGAAAGCAGGAGATCCAGGTTTGTGTCCTGGCTGGGACAGATAGATTTTTTATTCTATTCCCTTACATTAATTGTTTAAAATTTACCTGGGATAATAAACCAAAACTAATTAATATTTATAAATAAAAATAAAAATGAATAACGAAGAGTCGATAAATAGCTAGGCAATGTCAGCTATCAGAATTTTTCGACTTTATAGCATTCGTGCCCGAAGAGCAGAAAATCCAGGTTCGAGTCCTGGCTGGGATGGATATACTTTTTATTCTATTCCCACGCATTAATTGTTTGAAATTTACGTGGGATAATAAACCACAACTATATTAATATTTATAAATGTTACTATCTAAGTAATCGGCGTTCTTTGTTCAAAAGTTTCATAACAGAAATTTTGCAGAATCGACAACACCATTCTTTCTGTAGACAATCATGACCCGTGAGCATTCTTAATTTGATAATATAAACTGCTTACGATAATAAATCCAGTACTCTTTGGCAAATAAAAAATAATGCAATTTTTACACAAGCTGTTTGGAGTTATTTGCTTCCTAAGAGAAGTAACAAATAATTTATTTAAATGTATTTTTAATGCATCAATCCTTATATTAGCTAAATATCCTGAGAGATTGGTGTAAGCCAATAAATATGTTTCAAACTGATTTGTTGCTCTTTAGAAAGGAATGGACGTCTATAGTTTTTTACTTAAAATGACAAAACGTGAACATTAAATATTATTGAAATTATAAATGTATAAATGACTTATTTTTACTGGCTATACTTTTTATATTATTAAAAACTGTTAATTATCACCAATAATATAGAACGATACATAATACGAGATATAAATAGAACTTCATTTAAGGAACTTCTTCATTTGAACATTCTTTAAAGCTGAATGTTTTAATACCATTATTACTAAGCTGGATATTATATTTTGTTGGAATTCAGAATTGCAAAAAGTAGCTTTTAAAAGGTAATACATTAATTTAGAAATATATAATTGTCTTTGAATATTTTCAAGTCCCTTCGGAAGGATTAATTTGCAGCACAAAAGTTCTATAAAATTGTTCTACAACTTCGTAATTGCTCGCAGAGGGCAAATTGATGTTTAAATAATTTTTTCACATAGAATTTTACGTTCAAAATTACACAATACCATCAGAAAATTATGTAGTGCCACACACATCTGTGTTTTACCAACACACATAATCTCACAATTAATTTCCGGTCATTTGTTATTATTTACCACCTTCAATTTCCTAAGGAATATAATGGAATGAAAAAAAAAACTTTTATAGTATAATGTTTTGTAAAATACTCTGTTAACTTCATGATAGTTATGATATAAAACAAATTTTAGTTTAAATAAGTCATTTATAAAGAAATATTCTTTTAAAACAACTCAGTATCATCTAAAAATATAGAACCAACCATCTTAAAAGTAATTTTCACTCATATTCACAACGTTCAATTTCCTTCTGAAGGAAAGATTATTGATTCTCTGGAAATTACAATCGCCTAGATCTGTGATTAAACCATTAACGATCCAGCTTTGATTGACTCATATACCATATCTCCATTCAGTACATCAGTTCTGCGCGTCCATAGTACTGTAAACGTCAGATAACCTGTCAGATTATAAACTCCAGCCTAATTACTAACGCTTCAAATTAATTTCACTACGTAACTACATGTTCATATTTTTATTACGTTTGAATGAAATTTAAAATTTGCTGGCAATAAGTAAAATCAAGAGCACATAGCTTTTATTCGTCATGTATAATAAAACATAAACTTTATTATTGTAATAAATAAAATCAAATAAGGGATAATACTAGAAAGACTACTCAATATTTTAGTCAATGTTTGGTGTTATTTGGCTTCTTAGGTAATGTACCGTTTGCAACTTTATTTCATCCAGATGTATCAGCTAAGTGTATCAGTTGAGCAAAATGGACATTTATGAATTATTTGGAAGGCAGTATGAACCAAAAGTTCATAAATTATTCGTAGAATAATTTTCCCTGCCTTAGCTTTCTGACAGTTTTGACAGTCACAATAGTTAAAAAATCATTCTGAAGAATTTTGGAACGGCAAAATTTGGTATTCATGATCTCAATCAGTGAAAGTAACTTACTTTTTAACAGCTAAGATTTTGGCTTATTTTACTTCAAAATAAACGAACTTTAATTAACATGAAAATTAAAAAATTATAGACACCCCACAAAGTTCAATATTTCATTTTTCAAGACACATAGAACAATAATCCAATAAAGAAAATTTTTCAATACATAATGTTTTTGCTATCAGCAGAACTAATTTCGGTAGAATTTGGGATCTAAACCCAAATGTGTTCTATTTTTGTTCCGGCCTGGTGCCTAATTCCATATAATATTGATAAACTGAGTATAAAGGGGATCAATTTAATTAAATTGTTAAAATTGCTAAAGCAGCCAAGAATTTTATATTATGGAACTTCCGATGGTTCATTTTTTATGAAAACGTAAAAAAATACATTTAATTTCCATTTTTAGTGTTATAAGATTCTCTTGAATTTAAAAAAAGTGAAATTCTTCATTTTCACGTTTTAAAAATTCAAGAGACTCATTTAATACTTTAATATCCGATTTAGTATCCGATCTTTCGAGTTTAGAATTCAATAAAGCTTTAAACTCTTTACGAGTTAAATATTTTATTCTTTTTTTAAACGTTTTCATCTTACACTTTATATCTCTTTGTAAGATACCTCCTGCGATATTTACCATTATAGCTCTAAATTTTATATTCCTTAGTTACGTCGTATTTCCAACGATTTTACATTAGATGGGGAATTTTTATTGGAAACTAAGAATAAATCGAGAGTAAGCTGCCTTGTGATTGATAGTTTATTTGATTTTTAACTAAATTTCTAATTTTATTTATTAAATATACCATTTGGATAATTTACTATGATGAACTCTTTCAGTTCCCCTTGTCTCTTCTTATTGGCTGTACCTGAAAGGAGCATTAGATGCTCATGATTAAATTTAAATTTAAAAATCTAATTCTCGACTTTAATGAAAACTTGAGCCGTTTTCTGCTCATCCGAGTCCCCACTGCAGAAAACTGGAGCTCATCGCTTATACTAACTTTGCGGAACCTGTTTCTCCAAGTTTTCCCAGTTAGTTTCTGACACACGTCATCTCGGCAGCAGTATTCTATTCATATGGGTTTCTATCGCAAACCTTTCACTTCCACTCAAGAGTGTTGGTAGATACACCGTTTTGTAAATAAAAAACTACGTATCACCTTTTCTCCGATCTGAATTATCACCTTTCGCAGTACTGAATTACAGATTTGGCCGTAAATCACATTTAATTTCTTCATTCTGTTGGAGCAATCTGAATCCCGTTTATTACAGTACTGAGGCAAGTATAGACCCCTACTCATATATGGTACTCGAATGGTATACTCGTATAATCAGTTCCTCTCTCTCGCCTAAGTAACCTTACCATTTAATCTCTTTGACTCCTCTAGCTTGTAAGATGGAATTAGTTATTGACTTTCATTTGTATCCATCTTTCATAAAAATGGAAAACATATTAAGTTTTTATAGCTCGATCGAATTTTATCTTGTATCTTATTTTTAATGCGTGATCGAATTTTTATTGTCAAACGGAGCTTCAATTTGTATGAAAAAGAAAACAGATTTAACGTTTTAATGCAGTCTACCCTGATATGATTATTAAATTTGGGTTGTAAAATTTGTAAAGAAAAAGTAGAAGTAGAAGGAAAATATATTTTTGCTTTATAAATATGTCAGACCGGCTTTAATTATAAATTTTACAATTTCTAGTACATTATTAATATTTTAAAAGTATGTAATTAGTATTATTATTGGATTTATATAATCAACATTATCTATGGTTATTATTACAAGTATTCAATGGTTGTTACACAGTTCCTAATAATTAGAAGTGTTAAGCACGCAAGCAGATGGCAATATCGACAGTAAATTGGTTGGCGTGTACCTATGATATTTTTCAGTAAATATTTACATTACTACAACTACTGCTCTAACTAGTTTAAATTCTTGAGAGGAAGAGATAAGTATGTTTAAAGATGGAGACATTTCAATATTTGAGCACATCAGAATGAGACTTAAGTTAGTAAGTCAGTACAGAGAAGTTATTTCAAAGCTCCAGCACATATAAGTTTTATGCACTTTCAGTATAAATCTTAAATATTCTACTTTAACGACTTCATATTTCTCACTTCTCAAGACTGAGTTTAATAGGTAGAAGACATTTTCAAAACTTTTTTTTAGGTTTATATTTTTAATTTTTTTATGGAATATATTTCTGACAACTACGTGGAATTAAATAATGTTTTTTTTTTTAAATTATGGAGCGAGAGTTTAGTTTAAATTTTTACAAAAACAAGAAAAAATGCAACTAATTTAACAATTGCTGATTTGAATACATTTAAAAAAAAAATTTTAATATGCATTTTTTTATTACTTTATTCATTTTAAAAATTATAGAAAAATAAAATAAATCTTAGCTTTGACATCATATATGAGAACAAAAAATGTAATTAAAAACGCGTTTGCCATGGGGAAGAAATCCGAGTTCGATAGGTGTAACAGTGTGTTTCGCTAATAAAACTTTTTAAATATTAATTCAAGCTTCAAAACTTGTTCAAATTAGGAACTGGCGCAACTTATTTTTAAAATTACATCTGTGCATTTTGACTTTCAACTTTTACAACATTATTATAGGAGGTTAGCTATGAGTTAAATAAAGTAAGAAACACACAAGAATAACGCTTGCTTTGTCTCCCGCCCATCTATCGATCCTTAAATTAAGGGGTGAAATTGAAAAATTGATTCAGCTGTCAAATAGTTATTTTTATCGAATATTGACTGGTGCAATACTTTTAATATTTTGTCTTTAAAAAACCTTCCGTAGTAGGAATTATCTGTTGGTAGACAGCGGTAAGGATGTGATGTGTCTGAGAGAAGGAGGGTGATAAAGGGGGCGGGGAACAAGTAGTATTATCTTCGTGAGTTCGCCACTGAAATTATTCATATTTTTATCGTGTCTATTATTTATTCATCTAATTTAAGAATGTCATGTTAACAAACAATAAATCAATAAATGTAAACCTGAAAAAATACAAAATCTTATACATTATAAGATTATTTAAAAAGTTACATTGCATTATATTTACTAATATATCAAAAAGTTATGCATTACTGTATTTAAATTGTCCTTACCTTTTAACTTTATAACATTCTTTTTATGTTATAACATTCTTATGTATTAGAATATAAGGGAAAGAAGGTTTATAATTTTGATTTTTCTGACCACTTAAATTAATTTATTTTCTATTAGGAACTTGAGCTAAATATTTTTAGCAGTGCACAGTAAAATTTTCAAATTTTTCTTAATTGAATATTATTTTTTCATCGATGCTACATTAATATTCTAAGTCAGAAAAATTCATATACAATTGAAATGTTAAAGAAAATTTAAATATAGTAATATATACCTATGAATAACATTAGTAATGTAAAACTCAAATAAATTTTTAATACTTCTTACAATTTACAAGTTTATGTTTATTTTTACCTTTATATTTGTTTGCTTGTTATTTGTTAATATGTCATTCTCAAAGTTAATAAATAAATAAAAAAACTAATTGTAGATGCGTACTCCTAAAATAAATAGCACTTGATTTAGTCCCTCNTGCAGTCTTTCCTCCAAAGCGGCCCTGAAATTAAAGGTCTCTAACTCGGCCAAGCAAAAAACCCAAAAATTCAGAGCACTTACCTTCTGTGAATGCGTGGCAGTCGTGAGTGGACGAGGAGTAATGGACTGTATTGTAACGGGGAGGCGCATAAGGCGGCACGAATTAATAATACTTTTAGAAAGCGAAAAGGATACGTTAAACACTTTGTCTTTTACTGGAAGCAGAGTGGTTCCTATGAGATCTGGAAGCAGAGTGTCTCCTATGAGAGCTGGAAGCAGAGTGAGAGTGAGGAAGGGGAAGGCTGCATTTAGGCGATAAGGGTCGCGAGTCCAGGCGAGTCAGCCCCTGTGCCGAGATTAGGGCGCTCGGGACTGATAAAGGAGGATTAGGGCGCGAACATAACCGCCCACCAAAAATTATAATAATTTTTCGAAAATTAAAAGCTCACAGACATAGAACAAATTAAAGGAATCAGGGAATAAGGGAAACAATAACTATTTACAGGGGGCTGGAAGCAATTTTACTAATCAGTCAGTAAAAGGACCAAACTACTAACAGCTCTTGTCAGCAGCTTAGAATCATTAGTTCTAATGGAAGCAAAGGGGCAAATTATAATATATATATATATATATATAAAATCCCAAAGATTTTATTGTTCTAATCGAATAAACAGAATTTTCGAAGCAGTACTACACCTAAATTTTCTCGCCCAAATTATAAAAGAATAAATAATATTAGTCAGGTTAAAAAATAATTATACCACATTCATTGTCATTTGTTTTGTCATAACCAAAGAATAGTTAATGTGAATGTAATGTGATGTAAATATTGTAAATAATGTTGTTTTTTTTTATTGAACTATAAAAACACATGTTTTCAAGAAGAAAAAAAATAAAGAAAACATCAAGTAGATGATTTTGAAGATTGAGGCATCTCCATCAATTTTAAGAATAATTAAAGATCTTTTTATAACTAATACTGTTACATTACACGACAGAAATTTTTGAAAATGAAGAAAAATTTAATTGAATAAAGGGAACTTCTTTTTTTTCCCAGATGGAGATGCTAAAATAATTTTAATTCAAAAAGTTAGATGTTTCATACAACGGGAAAAAATAAATGTACAATAGTGCACTAAGAACGTTTGTCCAGTTTGTTTGTCCAGACCCTCCGAACGCAATCAATCAGTAAGTGGTCTCGAATCATTATTCATTTTGGAATAAGTATGTTCTCACAAACCCCTCTTTGAATATCACTGTCATTTCTATAGAATAGGAAAGTGAAATTTGATAGAGAGGCATACATTTAATTGTGTATCTCAAAGGACAGACAGGAAGGACAAAGTTGAGTAACTTTGAATTATCATGTTATAACTTTTTTAATGAACTCTTTCGAATATTTTACACGTATTTTTTGTTATAAAGATAAAGAAATAGTTTTAGAAATATTGTTTTCGTTGTGGTATTTAATCCGACGTAAATTTTAAACAATAAATGCAAGGGAATAGAATAAAAAACCTATCTGT
>KZ810501.1:3245-17813 GCA_000696205.2 Oncopeltus fasciatus
TAATAAAATTAAATTTATTAATATATGTATCGTATGGTGTATTTATTTTAATGCATTCTACTTTATTGTACATATATTGCTTTTCTATAAACATAAAAAGGTAGTTACATAGAAGATGAGTGATTTAAGTAGATTTTCCATGTTTCACATTTGTAAAAAGGATAAAACCACAAAATTTGTGAATGAAAAATGAGCTTAGCTCATGAGTTAATGACTACTATTCTGAGCTATCTAATAGTTTGTAAGGAAATGTGTAGGAAGCGCTCACCCATCTGAGTTATATTCATAAATTTCTTTCATATCAGGCGATATTGGTAATATCTTTTATGGGGCGTAATAACCTAGAAGCTGATTGACCTCTAATGATCTACTACTACTACTTGGTAATATCTTATTGAATATAATTGTTATAAACCTACATTTTAAAACCTATTATTTCCAATAAAGTTTTTCGCAACTCAAACAGCAACAAAGATATACCAATTTTGTTCGTTCGGAGATAAAATCCCCCCTTTTCAACATTCAATTTCAAACAGAAATAAATTCTGTTAAGTGTGATTAAATTTCCATTGTATAAAAATTAGAGGACAACCAAACATATGAAATTGTTCTATTTAAGTTTTTCAGAAAAGTATCTACAACATAAATAATCTAAAATTTCAATTTTCATTATTTTGATCTTACCCTTTTCGTGAAGTTGATAATAACAAAAATAATAGTAATTTAAGTTATGGTTTCCTTTTAGACCTCCTCTTACTACCGAATTTAGCCATTAACGAACTTATCCAAAGAAAAAAAAAATAAAAGAAAACTTTAATAAGAATTTCATTTCATTATTTTAAAAATTGCAGACCCTAGAGCGTGTGATGGCCAGTTACACACACACACACACACACACACAGATATATATATATATATATATACAGCTTTGACGGATCTTATTTTAGCTTCTTTAATGTAGGATCGGCAAAGATCTGTTGGAATTTTTCAAAGTGAGATTACAATTATATCAAAATATGGTTCACATTACATCAAAGTACCGCTTGATTTGTCCTAGAAACATATAAAATAGTTTATATTAAAACAAATCTGTTCTTCCGTTTTCGTAGAAACGATACTTAAAAAATAAAAAACTGTGTATTATTCCATTCTGTGGATATTGACAGGTACATTTTTATATTTTGTTAATAAAACACTTTACTCAAATTTGCCTTTCGAGAAGAAAGTTCCTGTTTTTCTTACTGTGCACTAGATGTTCTTACTATATCGTATGTGCTCTCAGCACAATGAATAATGTTGGCTTAGTTAGGTAGAAGTCTCACAATAAGGGCAAATGCTAGTTCAATAAATGTACAATTGTGTTTTAAAACATAGAAATTAAATAGAAAATAATTTTTCTGTTCACAACTGGATTTCTAATAAATTTTGAAAAAGATACTTTCAAGGCAGACAAGCTTCAAATGAGATAAGCAATTAAAGCACACCATTTATAAGTCACAACTTTTTAACTTTTCAGTTTTATTGAAGACATTGTTTATCTTGATGAGAAAGAATGTATCTTGTTATGATATATAGTTAAGTGAATCCTTGCTGTTTGCTTTGCCTCCTGGGGACCAATGCCCCTGTTCGGGCACATAAGCACTTTAGCTGCTAAAGGCCCCCGCAGAATCGATACATATTTTAACCCCTGTCCAAGGCTACCCTCTCCTTCCCCTGCCTCCGAACTTACCCAAATCCTGACATGTCATTAATTACAGAAACAGTCACTTCCTGCTGATAGTCCATCAGAAGTTTTCAGTCCCAAAGTACAGTCATTTTTCAACGGGAAGTAAACATTGTGCCATTACATAAGAAGTTGTGTATTTCCATATTTATTTTATTTTTGAATAATTCACTTAAATAGAAAATTCGAGTCGCTTGTTTCATTTCTCATGTCGAGATAAGAGGACGAATACGTGCAGCGTAAATTTCAATTCACTATGATATTTACAATAATAGTAATTATATTGATGTATAAGCATACACATAAAATCTATAGTCAATGTTTTTCAAGTATAGAAAATCTTAACTTGTAAAAACAGATTAAAGAATTTTTTCTTATGTGCATTTCCAGATCAGACTTATTTACTTTATTTTATTTTAATTTATTTAAAGGGTTGAATATATCAAAGTGTTGGGAATACCAATAGGTTGGGTACATCAAAGGGTTGGTATACCAAAGATACATCAAAGGGTTGTGTATGTCAAAGGGTATGGGCAAAGAGTATTGTATGGTATTGTATTTATTTCACATAAACCTAATTCAATTTGCAATTTGAACACAGGCAAACAAGATAGTTCCATCACTCAGGAGATGCGTAAACCAAACTGATTCCTTTTTATTGTATTTTAATTTTCTAGCTCATGTAAATTAAATATTTTATCAATAAAGAAATCAATGTTCAGCTTCATCACTAAAATTTAATTCCTACGCAAGCTGCAGAGAAAAAAAAATTGATATTTTTGCTAGACATTTCTGGTAATCACTATTTTTATATAACCGTTAATAACATTTGTGATTATAACCATAAAATTAAAATTATTATATCAGGCAAATCACTCTCCATATAATTACATTCATTACGCTACTTATTAAATATTTATATTATCAGTAATCATATCTGTTTTGAGTTTCATTGTATTAAACTAAATATTGCATTTACTACATCTAACAATAATTTTTATTTTAACTCGACCTTTCATGAGATTTCCCGATTATCGCTCTAATTTCCTTATTATCTAACACAACTTTTTTGGGGGGGGGATGGCGGGATTTTAAAACCCAAATGCCTAATTACATCAAGTGGTACTACAGATTGTGCATTCTAAATTAAATTTATACCTCAGAGTCAGTCAAAACCCAGAACTAATCAATATATTTCGCTGTAGAACATCTGAAATATTAGTTTTGTAAATAAAGAAATATGTGTTTAATTACATTTCCCTAAACTGAACATTACATCCCTTCCAGCGAAATAACTTTTTGTACTTCTAGTTTGTATTTATGACAGGTAATTTTTCACTTCTATTTGTCCAATATCACTCAATAACTAAATTAACTATTCATTTTAGATTTCTAACCCACACGTCAAATTTACTAATAAAAACAGCTAATTGCGGCTTCTAGGTTGCAAAATAAAAAATGAATCTCACTCTTCATTGTTCAATTTTGTTTGAATCTCATCAAATACTTATTTTATCGAAAGACAAGTCCATTATCAATTAACGTTACTAAAATAAATGTTCCACCCGCAACATCAATGAACTTTAATTTTCTCCTATTGAAATTTTAGGAATTCCCTACTGCAAATAGTCTAAATTACAGACTAACTATTTTACTNTCATTACTCGGTTATTAATACTTTTTAATGAGAGGAAGGGAAGGGGAGCATAAATTGAAATATGGATTTTGGTATTATTTTTCTCAAGAATGGTTATCGCCCAGATATGTACAATGGTAACGTTGAGTGACGGGCATAACAGACTATTCATTTCATCCCTTACCAGTAACTTCAGATTCCCCCTGTACCACATTACATATATCAAGCTCAATGTTAAAGCTCTTGGTTCAGCAAGGTGCTACGTATGTCGTGTTAAGTAATTTAAAAAACTAACGAATATGGAGTACTGAAAAATAATGTTAAAGAACCTAGTAGCTTTTTATTGCCCCTACTATTTTAGTTTTATGAAAAAAACAAAAAAGAAGCATTATATATCTAGTTCTACTATTTCTACGGTGTTGGTTTTTAAATAACATCGTTTTTATTTAAGTACTACAATCAACTCTTTTGATATCATCTTTTTCAACCCCTGTTTGCCATTATTCAAAATTCAAAACGATTCAACAATTAATTTTTCTTGGATTATAAGCAAAAACTTATTCCTAAATAAATTAACCTTTGACTGTGATACATTCAATTTCAGTAAATTATGCGCGATATTTGTGAGTGTTTCTTTGCTTCTTTATATACATTTTCAAGTGAATTAAATGTTTAAAGGAAACAGATGTATGGAATCATTTTCATTACCTCAATCACGGAAGTTACTTGCTTGAGAGATTTACACAAATTAATTATTTCTGGTTTCTGCTCAGCTGTCGTAACCTTAGCGTGATAGATGGTGAGTATTTGTTGTGAAAAGTATAATTGTATTATGCCGGCACATATGGTTATGTGAGGCAGCGCATATTCCAGCGAGTAGCTTTTAGGAGCCGACTCTAATGCTTCCCGAAGCCATTACCCGTTCGTTTCTTGATCTGCGAGGGGGAGGGGGAATCTGTAGAGCCACTGAAAGCTTTCCAGCCCCGGAATGGACGAAATAAAAGCGAAAAGAGGAGCTTGAAGATTGCAAATGCCTGCCCTGGGAGCCGGTGGTGGTTTATAAGAGCGTGTGGAGAGACCGAAGAGGAAATCTGCATGTAAACAGGGAAGTCTCGGAGAGGAATGTAAGTTCTCCCGGCCTCTATATTGCATCTACCTCATTCTTACCCCCTCCCTCGAGGATTTCAACCCCTCTCCACTTATACTACGAGGGGATTTCTTTTTCTAGCCTTCGAGCTGAGAGCGTGTATGCGAAGATGGGCCCGTCATGAGAGNCTGACGCCGCGGGTTCAAATCCCGCCCAGGTCAATCTTTTATTTATAAATAGAAGCTTGTCCTGAGCCATGGGTGTTTAAAATGGGGTGGCAACCTGTAGATAGCCCCTCCCTCCAATGACCCTAAGTGGTTGCAAGGGAGGCTAACACAGAAAAAAAAACAAAAAAAAAACCATTCTTTCCACTAACCCAATGAACACAAATGTCTTTTATCTGAAACAGTTCACATTAACTTACAACACAATCCAGTTAACGACAGAACTGACATAGAACAAATTTCTTCCACTTATTCAAACATTTTCAACATTCTGAAAAACCATTAGCCCTCCATCAAAATAAACCTGTCAGACATTTCTCCTAATTCCTTAAAGCTACTTATCCGCAATAATGTCCTACCTTTTTTTTTCGGGTATTGTACCCTTTGATTTAGGCCGCTCTCCCTTTGTACCTAACGCCTCTTATCACCCACCCTTCCACCACCTACGTTGTCCATCTCAAAAAATGTTTCACAAGTTTCAAACCCTACCTTTCAGTCATGAAAATGGGATCATGGTGACATGACTTCCCCGTTTGCCTTCATGAATTTTTCTACATATTTTACTACATTCATACTTTGATATCACATTACATTTAGTTATGGCAAATCTATGTAATAATGTAAATCATTTAATTTTTTGTTTTTATTTTTATTCTTATGACATTGTATTTCAACAGCCCTCTAGATGGCTAACAATGTAAGCCAAAACATTGGGAGATAATTTTAAAAATACACATTTTTTTAATTTGTATTTTTTGAATCTACCTTGACCAAAACCCAACAAAAACATCTAATAATAATATCTACAGTCAAAAAAACTCAACATTTAATCATAACTACTGTTTTTTATATTAATACGAATAACAAACTCAATTGAATAATCCTATGTAAGACTCAAAGTGTTAGTAAATATATTCATATATTGGGCTTCACTCTTAATAATACAATTATTCTACCCAACATAAAATATTTAGCAATTAATATTTCAATGCCACTATTAAAGTTAGTTCTTTTTAAATAATAATTATATCCAAGAGAATTATACAATACTGTCAGGTAAACTAATGCTACAAAGTTTAATAATAACAATTAGTAAATTGTTAACATATAACTTCAGTTTATTAAGTTTTATAGTAATGTGCTATAAATTTATAGAGCACAAAAATAGTTTGTAATCCAACTTAATGGTACATTAACCCACATTAACATTAACAACCCTCCACAATTTATTAATTTCAGCTTTTCCAAAAATTATATTTTTAATGTATTTGGTAATATCAAAAATGTCCTAGTGGTTTGTTCATACTGTCAAATAAGTAAGAATTTGGATTTAGTTTTAGACTACTAGAGAGTTTCAGGAGATTTTGTTTTATGGCTGGATAAGTTCAAATGGAAATAGATACATTCTTATATTTTTTAAACAATTAATGAGAGGGAACAGAAACTGTTTCTGTTCCCTCTCATTAATTGTTTAAAAAATATAAGAATGTATCTATTTCCATTTGAACTTATCCAGCCATAAAACAAAATCTCCTGAAACTCTCTAGTAGTCTAAAACTAAATCCAAATTCTTACTTATTTGACAGTATGAACAAACCACTAGGACATTTTTGATATTACCAAATACATTAAAAATATAATTTTTGGAAAAGCTGAAATTAATAAATTGTGGAGGGTTGTTAATGTTAATGTGGGTTAATGTACCATTAAGTTGGATTACAAACTATTTTTGTGCTCTATAAATTTATAGCACATTACTATAAAACTTAATAAACTGAAGTTATATGTTAACAATTTACTAATTGTTATTATTAAACTTTGTAGCATTAGTTTACCTGACAGTATTGTATAATTCTCTTGGATATAATTATTATTTAAAAAGAACTAACTTTAATAGTGGCATTGAAATATTAATTGCTAAATATTTTATGTTGGGTAGAATAATTGTATTATTAAGAGTGAAGCCCAATATATGAATATATTTACTAACACTTTGAGTCTTACATAGGATTATTCAATTGAGTTTGTTATTCGTATTAATATAAAAAACAGTAGTTATGATTAAATGTTGAGTTTTTTTGACTGTAGATATTATTATTAGATGTTTTTGTTGGGTTTTGGTCAAGGTAGATTCAAAAAATACAAATTAAAAAAATGTGTATTTTTAAAATTATCTCCCAATGTTTTGGCTTACATTGTTAGCCATCTAGAGGGCTGTTGAAATACAATGTCATAAGAATAAAAATAAAAACAAAAAATTAAATGATTTACATTATTACATAGATTTGCCATAACTAAATGTAATGTGATATCAAAGTATGAATGTAGTAAAATATGTAGAAAAATTCATGAAGGCAAACGGGGAAGTCATGTCACCATGATCCCATTTTCATGACTGAAAGGTAGGGTTTGAAACTTGTGAAACATTTTTTGAGATGGACAACGTAGGTGGTGGAAGGGTGGGTGATAAGAGGCGTTAGGTACAAAGGGAGAGCGGCCTAAATCAAAGGGTACAATACCCGAAAAAAAAAGGTAGGACATTATTGCGGATAAGTAGCTTTAAGGAATTAGGAGAAATGTCTGACAGGTTTATTTTGATGGAGGGCTAATGGTTTTTCAGAATGTTGAAAATGTTTGAATAAGTGGAAGAAATTGGTTCTATGTCAGTTCACACGCGGAAAGATGCTATGGAAAATAGCAAAAATATTCAATGGGTTTCCCTTACTCACACTATTAAAAAAAAAATGGTTAAGTAATTATTTTGTCCCCTTCCCGAACCATGCCCTTCCCCAAAATAATGAGCTCATTTTTCGTTCTTATATTCCAAAACTTTTAGAAAAAATTAAGTATACCCTTAGTTAAACTTTTCCTAACCTTAAGCTTGCTTTTTCTACAAACAACAAACTAAAATCCACTTACACCATCCTTAAGGACCCCACCCCCCTTTTTAACAGAACCAATGATGTTTATAAAATTCCTTATTCCACTCCTAATTGCCGTGGTCCTTACATTTGGCAAACTAAAAACCCTATTTCCCGTAGAATCAACAAACATAAAAATGACTTAAAGAAAAAACAAACTGCCCTCACAAAACACGTCATTCATTAAAGACACACCTTTGACCTTCATAATATTACCATTCTTTCCACTAAACCCTATGAACACAAACACCATTTATTTGAAACCGTTCACATTAACTTACAACACAATCCAGTTAACGACAGAACTGACATAGAACAAATTTCTTCAACTTATTCAAACATTTTCCACAATCTGAAAGTCCTTAGTCTCTTAGTTCCAAAAGGCTACTTATCCGCAATAATGACCTACCTTTGGGCCTACCTTGGTGGTATTTCCCCCTTTGATGCAGGCCGCTCTCCCTTTGTACCTACCGCCTCATACCTCCCACTTTTCCACCACCCACGTTGTACATCTCAAAGAATTTCTTCCAATTTCCGAACTCTACCTCTCAATCATGAATAAAGGATCTTGGTGACACGTCTCCTTTTGCCTACATGATAGGTAGGGGTGGTGAATTATTTTTTTTTTTGTATTTTAAATTTTACTACATATTCTAAATACTTTTGATATCATATTATTAGTTATGGCAATTCTATGTAATAATAATGTAAATCTTTTTTTCTTTTTTTTTTTATTCTTACGGCATTTTATTTTAACAACCCTGAAGATGGCTTACAATTTATGCCGAAATCTTGGCAGATAATTTATAAAATATACTTATTTTTATTTAATTTGTATTTTTTTAGATCTACCTTNTATTTGAAGAAAAAAGGAAGATATTCTTATACCTATAAAGTGTATAGTAATTACATTACTGAGCATTTCATTTCATTATAGGAAAAGGAATATAAAAAGAATTAACATTTAAAATTTAAAATATATATTTACACAGTTTTTACAATTTTCTTTTCGATATATTATTCTATATTTATTTTTAAAAGCCTTGAAGATGGCTTACATTGTAAGCTAAAACGTTGGCAGATAATTTAAAAAATACATACATTTTTTTTGTGGCATATAATCCCATGCAAATTTTAGCAATTTTTAAAAAATACATATTTTTTTAAATTTCGTTCTTTTTTTTTTGTATCTACCTTGACCGAACCCCAATTAAAAAAATCTATTAATAATGTCTAATACCTAACGATAAAAAAACTCTCCATTTGAACATAATCGAAATGTTTCTCTCGTCGTCAGATATGACTGAACCCAAATGCTTTGTACTCATTTTTCAGTATTACAGACTGGAAGACTTTCCTTTTTTTTTCGTGTAAATTGATTTTACTGACTTTAAGTACTCATATCACGGATTTCACTTAGACAGTTTACTCAGAAGTGTGCTGTAATTTTTCCATGTAATTTAGTATTAATTAAAAGTAATTTGTTTACTCCGGATATTAGCTAAATTTCTACGGAACATAGAGAAGTCCTTCAAAGAGGGATGAAGCTAGTTTAATGTTAGTGTATTTATTTACTTTAGAAGCCACTATTTACGTGGGGAGTAGAGAGGCCGAGTATCCATACAGTTTTATATATTGTGTATATAAGCCTGTCGAGGATGTGAATCGAACCACTCAGGCGCGGATTTCGGTTCGGACTGCACTGCCCCACTTCCCCCACTACAGGCAATACATAAGGCCCAATATAACAGGCGTAGTCGTAGTATACGATCACATAGCCCTGTAAAACTGTTTAAGCGCGAACGTCTTTGATGTTCTCTGATAAGCCCGATATGATGGAAAGATAACAACCCCGGCCAGCTGAGATTGCGGTCCGCTGAGCGGATAATGCGTTGGCGTGTACACACTCGGCGTGTGTTGTGAGCAGTGTTATTACCAGCGTGAGCCCCAACAGTCGTAATTGTGTGTGTTCCTTCAGTATATCGCCCGTAACGGCTCTCCCCTTATGTAATTACCACTCACATCATATATATGAGAACGTATGTTTTCTTAATTCAGATTAACCATGTGGTATATAATGAGAACAACAGAATAGCTACGTGGTTTAATTTCAATTACTCTGTTTTAATTATAATATGTTCTAAAGTAAATGAAGATGACATGTTAGTCATTGGCCAAAATGGAGGCGTAAAAAAATAAAAAAGCACCACACAGTTATTCTCTCTCTACAATAATTGTAATTGTATTCATAAATACACTTTGCTATAAAAAGTAAACACAACTTAGCTTGTGTTTTCCCAAATAAAATTTATAAAACTGAATTCTCATCAGTAATTACAGAGAAGTACCGAGGTTCAATGTGTGAAAAAGTAAATATTGACAACCNTTATAATTTATAGTTTTATATTATATTTATAGTTATAATTTCTAAAAGAAAGTGGTTTAATTAAATAGGGCGAACGCTCTCATAAAAAATAAAATAAATAAATAAGTATTATATTTCAATCTTTTCATATAATTCAATTTTGGTTTTAATCAGTTGAAGCAGGGGGTTTAAAGGAGAGAAAGTTTTATCACCTGTTATCTTGAATGTAATGGTTTTTTTTTGGGTTTTTTTTATTATTTAAGTGTTAGCCTTCATTCAACCACTTAGGGTCATTGGAGGGAGGGGCTATCTACAGGTTGCCATCCTATTCTAAACGATCATGGCTCAGGACAAGCTTATAAATAAAAGATTGACCTGGGCGGGAATCGAACCCGCGGCGTCAGGATTGTGAGACCCGAATCCCATGAGCTATCCCGGCACCCCAATGTAAAGGTTTATAGAACATAATGTGTAAAGATGGAGAGTTTTTGACCGTAGAAATTATTATTAGATGTTTTCTTGTTAAGGTTCGGTCAAGGTAGATCCAAAAATACAATTTAAAAATAAACATTTTTTTTTTTAATTTGTATTTTTTTGGATCTACCTTGACCGAACCCCAACAAAAAACATCTAATAATAATATGTTCAAATGGAGAGTTTTTTTGACTGCAGATATTATTATTATTAGATGTTTTTGTAATGAGTTAGATGATCCAAAAAAATACAAATTTAAAAAAAAGAACGTATATTTTTTTAAATTGTATTTTTGGATCTACCTTGACTAAACTCCAATCAAAAAGAGTCTAATAATTATTTCTACAATGTGAGCCGAAACGTTGGCGGATAATTAAAAGAAAACACATTTTTAAAATTGTAATATCAAGGTTATCATAGGAAACCCTTGAAATTATTCATATTTGGTTGAAACTAAATGATATGGTAAATTATTCTAAAGGAGGAGAAATTATTCAACAACTGATATTTATAAAATAACTATTTATTGTGAAAGAGTTTTTTAAAATACTGTAAAGGCTATCGGCTTCACCAAATATTCACTTTTTGTGCAGTTTGTTTTTGTTAAAACTCTCCTTTTCCATCAATTAATGANCGTTTTACTTTATGGCATCTAGAGAAATATTAATTTTAAAAAGATTTTAGGTCAGGCTTCACATTTTGGCTAGCTTGGTTGTTAATTTTTTTTTTGTTATTATTGATTTTCTTTACATTAAAAACTAATAATATTACTGAAACTATTTAATACGAAAATTCGTGTTTCAGATAAACCTTCCCGACTTCTTCATAAAGCAATATTTCTAACTCATGTTTTACTTATATTTAAAAAAAACTTATTACAGTTTTTCACCTATTTTAGAAATATTAATAACGGAATTTAAAAGATATATGGCACTGTTTTATTCGTTTCTAGAAATTTAAAATTCTTCGTTTCTACAACATATTTAGAAATTTCCCATTTAAATGTTCTATAACGTTATTGAAAGATATAATTAAGCTACCCCCCCTTCCACCATCCCGTTTCCTCTCGGCCGGTCTAGCGATCTTAGCTTTTCTTTCATTGGCTTCTTCAACATTCAAAGCTGAAAAAAAAGTTAAACTTTCTGAATCAGGAAGATTTACGGAAATTTAATTTATTAAATCTATTTTCATATCGTATATATATTACAGTTCTGCTCAGTTTACCTCTGCGTCTGACATATATATTGTCACGCAGAAGCAGAGTAACTGTAATATATTTTTATGTGTGTGTGTGAGTGTAAATAGTAAAATTTTAATAACTTTCCATGTATTAATCTTTTAATAATTAAAGGTTTGAAAAACTATTATTAAAACTAATTCGAATCGAGTTTTTTCGTTTTATTCAAAACAGAGCAAATACCTGATGATTCTTGTTGTTAGTTTTCGTTATTCGTTCAATTTCCAAATTTGGACATCAGAGACAGAGAGAGAAGCGTCAGAGTGTATTAATTAATAACAAGATCTATTTTTTATTTTGGCAGAGAATTGAAAATTATGAAAAAAGTAAGAAATGCAAGTCTTTTCAATAGCCCTGCGTGTGTAGTGATTCTCTGAACATGAGATGAAACAAGTGATTCATGCTTTACAATGCCAAGTGACCCATGTTGTACATCGCATTTTAGCGGAACTTCTTCACAATTAAAGCTGCTCTTCGGCTCAAGTGAAAATATAAGCGGAATTAATAATCAAATAAAACTTTTATTATCTTAATAGTTTTAACAATGAGCTATTTTATGTACATTCATGGGAAATAGAAATTTCAATACCCAAGTCACAGAACAAATTGCATTATCTATTTCAAATTGAGATTACTTATAGGAGTGTGCTTGTGTTAGTGCGTAAATTACACTTTTTTGCTGAAATAATTTTCTTACTATATGTATATATTATACAAACCATATGCTTATATGCAAATACTTCATTATATTTTTTAAATTTAATTCAATTTCGTGAATCCCATGTTACTGACAAATATTTTTATTACGGAACAAAATACTCACAATATTTCTGTAAAACCGTGTCCACCAATCCTGCATAGTTCTCTAATTTTTAAGATATCATCATTAGAATTATTTAAATACATAATTGGAACCAATACTCACCTTTTTAAATACCGTTAATTACGATAATAATTAATTACATTATACTATATAACTTTACTAATACCTATTATATTTCAATATTTACCAACATTAGATCTAATGTTGACTGCAATATTTTGTGGAATAAATAGGGTTCTCTCAATATAAGAAAAGCTCTAAAAATTTCGCATTATTTGAAGAAAAAAGGAAGATATTCTTATACCTATAAAGTGTATAGTAATTACATTACTGAGCATTTCATTTCATTATAGGAAAAGGAATATAAAAAGAATTAACATTTAAAATTTAAAATATATATTTACACAGTTTTTACAATTTTCTTTTCGATTATCTACTTATTACAATTGGGTTTTCGAGATGGGCTATTTCATTATAATTCCATTTTGCATTTATAAATATATCTTACTCACTTATTTGACAATGTTAGACTTTTTAGACCTTTGGCTTTGGAATAAATTAATGCATTTTTTCATTACCTTTATCGAGAGCAACAAACTTAATGGTCAAATGATGAATGCCCAAAGGAACTTCCATAAGATCCTTCAAATCCGCTGAAAGACCCGTGTTCTTCTTTGTGGACGTAGTGAGGGACCGGCACTTTCACGTACTCAGGAACTTTGACAGGGTATGGCACCTTCTTCTCGACGATGTAAGGGACCTTCTTCTCGACGGTGACGGGATAAGGCTTGGGTACTTCCACTGGGTAGGGCTTCTCCACTGGGACCTCTACCTTGACAGGGACCTTCTTCTCTACGTAATATGGGACTTTCTTCTCGACAGTCACAGGAACGTGGTAAGGTTTGGGGACTTCGACGTACTCCTTCACTGGGTAAGGCACTTGTTTTTCCACTGGGTATGGGACCTTCTTCTCCACTACATAAGGCACTGGCTTATCTACGTGGACTGGTACTGGATGCGGGACTGGTACCTTCACTTCGTACTTGACTTCCTTGTAGACCGGGTAGGGCTGAGGGACCTCCACCTTTACTGGGTATTTCACTTCCTTCTCCACGTGAACTGGGTACGGCTTGTCAACGTGGTAAGGCACTGGGTTGTCTACGTACTTCTTCACCGGGTAGGGTACGATTTTCTCCACTTTGTAGGGTACAGGAACGGGATCCTCCTTCTCAATTATCTCTGTCCTAATAGGATAATGATGATGATCATGATTGAAGCCACCGAGTACGACAGAAACGCATACGAGAAGCAAGGCGCTAATCCTGTACATCTTACTGGACCAAGACTCAGGACTGAACTAACCTTCTCTTGCAGTTTGCAGCTTTTATAGTGCCACGATCTCGCAACAAGAGCAAGCTATGGCTGAGTACTAAATCGTTCTCATTTGTCTTATCTGTAAATCTTCACACAGTTATGGACCGGTGAGCTTCAACAAATTAATATAGTAATTACCACAGTCTGCTTATGTACTTAGCCGGCTCAGCTGACGACATTTGACGTTTTTAATTATTTGTTATAAACTGTAAAGTGGCTTCTGCCCAGTTTTATTGATATGATGGAGATCACCAATTTTGTGGGAAAAAAAAAATGTCCTTGTTATATGAAATACCACACTGGTAGTTAATTGCATTGTTTTTTAATTTTTTTACGCTCAAACCGAACCTAATAATTGTGAGGCGTTTCTTCTTTTGTATTTTGGGTCAAAGTCTTCCTTTGAGCTAATGCTCAATGAAAGAAAATCTTTCAGTTATAAATAGGACACATTATAGCATAAACAGGAAGTGAAGAAATATTAAATAATTTTAAGGATGGTACATCTTCCTTATATTTTATTTTGTGCATTCTGCTATAAAATATTGTCGTTATTGGGGATTATACTCTATTGTAATAAGTTACGCTTCGAAGTACTTTATATTCCACACAATGCCTTAAGTAAATATACCTAATTAAGCAGTTTGATTGTTTTAAAAAAAATCAGAACCTACCCTGGTTAGTTGTTGAGGCACAAATTCGTATGG
>KZ810505.1:9223-31403 GCA_000696205.2 Oncopeltus fasciatus
AAAAAAAATATTTGCATTTAAATTTGTAGATATTAATGTCGTTTTTAAATTTTTTAATAATATAACTATTAGTAATTATGTTCTACTCATTTTGTACACCATCTAATGTTCTGGTTGGGGATAACAATACTAATATCTACAATATATGATATTAAAATTTACTATATAAATAATAGTTATAAATTATTAGAGCGTTTAAGATTGGCTAACAGCAACTTGAATCTCATTATTTTGTATTTTTCGTATACTTCCCATTAGCAGGCATTTTACATAAGCGATATTCATTAGATATAGTTGGACTGGCACCTGGAAGGTCGTCTCCACCAGCTGATGGACAACCGAGAAGTAGGCAGTGATGAATGGGAAAACGCACTTACATCAGCCTGTAACAATGAACTTGGCCGCTTTCCACATCCAACCAGAGCAGGCATGCAGATCTCCTTCTTCGTCGACATGAACATGGCCTTATTCCTCAAGCCATCTGGGGTAGGCGCCTACTCCAAGTCTTCTACCGACTCGTAAGAAACTCGCTGTGTACGATTTCAAGGATTGTACACAGGTTCTTTTCAGGCTATCGACGGCTGCTTCTTTCGATTCTTCAAATCTTACTACTATTCTGGTAGAGTGATATGGTAGCTTCAAAACGCCATCGGTGTTAAAATGGTTTAAAAGGTGGTTCGACCAATAGATGGTCTTTCACGGGATTACAAGGGTATTCTTTTTTACAATTATGAAATCAGGCACATAATTTTCCTTAATCACAAATAAGAAATATTCCTCTAGAGATTATCTTAGCAACATTTGAATGTTTTCATTATAGAGAGTGGTCGTTTGAATTAGATAAAATTAGAAACACTATTGGATGTAGACCGAAAAATGATTTTTTTTTTTTAAATTGAATTATTCCTAGAATTATTATTTATATTTTTACTATACAAGAATTCTGAAACACCCTGTGCCCACAGTCATGAAAGACAAAAAATGACTACTACGTTTTTCGAGAAATAACCTAAATAAAAAAGTTGAAAATCATGATTCATTAATACTTATATTACAAATAATTACTCATTTATAATACATATTATTTATTAGCTCACAAAGCAGTGTATGGTTATGGACTATAAAAAATATCCTTCAATAATGGAAAACTGCATCATAATTTTCATGTAACAGGAGAAAGGTCTCTTCCTCCACTCTCAGATATATATTATTCATCTAAAGGAATTATGATGACAAAAGCATTATCACAAGGACCTTAACTGACACTTCTTTCTCCCTGGAGATTTTGAAGTTGAAAATAACTTTTTATTTCTAGCCCATTGGTGCATTACTTGAACCGCTTGCATTTGCAATGAATAATTTTCAGCCCTGAACCAGGATGAGAGACAATATCATAAATGGGACTTCAAGCTGATCTGTAAATATTCAAATATTTCAATGACACTGACAAACAAGTGACTAATGGGAGAAATTCTGTCTATCCATGAAGGATGATAAATACCGTTTAAAAGAGGAAGTTGTTTAAATTTTTATGCTTTAACAATATCAACAAGAAATGAGATACGCGTGTTCTGTTCATCGTTATCAGGAGTACAATTTGGGGGGTGTGAATCATATACAGCCTTATTCTTAGAATACACAAAGATATCATGTGTCATATGAACCAAGTCTTCAGTGTCTCGGGGCCTGTATGGGAATATAGTTTAAACAGTTAAATAGGAATTCCCACTATTTGTGACAAGTGTCACATTAGACATCTCTATAGACTGACTAAAACCGGGAATCTTCTTTTGGGCAAAACATTCTCATTTAAAAGCCTCTTAACAGTATTATGGATACTGGGTAGCTTTCAGAACAAAATGAAAAATTCCTTTGAAACTAAACCAACGGGATTAAGGTTAAGATTCCCTAAGTTAACTGACTTAGCTTAAAGGATTATAGTATAGGTGTAATACGCAAATATAAATGGAGTATTTTTGACCATAGAGATTATTAGTAGAGAATTTGTTAAGGAAGATTTGACCGAAATATAAAAAATTCTCTACTGACAGAAATACGTATAAAAAAGTTAATTCTTAACATATGTATAACTATTGACTTATAATTATTATATTATTTCCATTACTAAAACAGTTCAAAGTTAATAAATTCAGAATATTACTGCAAAATTAAAGAACATTATAATTAATTTATACAGAATATTAAAATCAGAAATAACTTTTTTCTTATTAAGTTTAGTATAAAAAGCAAACCAAAACCCTGTGGTTTCAAATTAAAGAATGATACTAGTTACAAAATCTAATTAAAAAGTCGAAGCTGCGTGAAATGAGCGAATTTCTCATTTAGCAGTTTATAAATATATTTATATGAACTTTCCAATAATCCTTTATAATGAGTATAATTATAAATAAATTTAATAGAAGTTAGAGTACTTGTTAAAATTAATAACTTATTATTAAAAAGTTGTTAATTTAAAAAAAATATCTTTAATGGCTACATATTATGGTGATACGATGAAAATTATAAGAGCAAAATAACAACTTTAATAAAAATAAAGAATCAAATAAAGAGCTATTTTAAACTTTTAACTTTGTCCTCTTATAATTCAAATTTGAACAAAATTAAATAAGAAAGTAATATATGTGAAATAGATAAAGAAAACAAATGAGGGATGATGTGTTATGAGAGTGAGGAATGAAGTTATGAAGAGAGTGGGAGAGAGAGAGAGTGAGCGGGAGAGAGAGAAAGAGAACGGAAGAGAGTGAGGGAGAGAGGGAGGAGAGAGAGAGAGAGCGAGAGAGAGAGAGAGAGAGAGAGAGAGAGAGAGAGAGAGAGNAGAAAAAAATTTAAAGAGTTTAAGAAGTGGCGAGGGGGGAGGGGTAGGAGAGTGTGTGTGTGTGTGTGTGTGTGTGTGAGAGAGAGAGAGAGAGAGAGAGAGAGAGAGAGAGAGAGAGAGAGAGAACGGGAGAGATAGAGAGGGAGGAGAGAGAGAGAGAGGGAGTGAGAGAGAGAGAGTGAGAGCGGGAGAGAGAGAGAGAAGGAGAGAAGTAGAGTGCGAAGGGGCAGGGGAAGGGAGGGAGAGTGAGAGATGGGGGGGGAGGCGAGATGCAGCGCGAAGTGCAGAGAGAGAGAGAGCGAGGAGAGAGCATTGCAACAGAGTTGGGTCAGGACGCAGGAGATCGGACCGCACTCGAGGACCTTGATCCACTGATCTTAGGTAATCGGGCCACTTCTTCTGTTTACATAGCGACGCCCCCATCCCTCTTATCTCATCCCCGCCCTCCTTACTATCCCAATATTTTTTCAAGTGGGGAGTTTCGCCGCCTTCGCCATATGTGTATCCAATATCATGTGTTCAGTTTCAGATAATGATTTCAGGTGTTAATGTAGTCAGTACATATTCCTCATTCAGTCAAAATGTATAATTCATAGTATAATAATAAAACTTAATCCAGTGTGGTGTGACAAGGGGGATCTTAAAGTATTAATATATATACTCACGCACATCTTTCATTATATAAATGATTAACGAGTTGTTGATTTAATTCTGAGAAGTAACTGCCCTTAAATCTAAAAGCATTTTTTTCCCTAAGAAATTCAAACTATAAAACATTAAAAAATGGTCCACGGTGTGTCTAGATAAGAGCTATGAAACTCTGCCCATAGTTATTTATTTCTAAAATACATATTTTATAAGTGTAGATCATTATATGAGATTATAATAATTATAGGAGAGGATCGTTTTGTCATCTGCTACAATAGGCTAAGAGGGTATTAGGATGGGTAGGGATGTCTGCAGTGTAAAGAATAAAAAGGATAGGCCCAAACATTCTGCCCTGCATAATTTGCCCTGAATATAGAAATTTTTTATGACACATACATTTTCTTTAAAGAATTACTACTCATAACATCTCCCCCCCCCTCCTCAAAAAAAAAGAGAGAAGAAACTCATTTGAATTTGAACACAGATCTACTCTATCACTGGCTTTAATCTAGATGTACATAACTGCATAAGCAAATTAAATTTCGTTGTCTGTAGAGCCAGAAAACTTCTTGACTAATCATTAAAAATTTCCTTCGCTTGGACATATGTTTTGTCCACCTCTTGTGGACCCGTAAAGTATAATCTATTATATGGTCTACCATTTGAAGAAATGAAGTTCCACTTTCTTAGTTTCCAAACGAAAACAATAACGAATTAAATAATAAAAGTTCTGTTCACATTGCATTTCCAGCACATTTTCGTTTGTCACAGACACACACAGCTTCTTTCCCTTATGAGGGGAAAGGAGGCGGGTAGGATTATTGTTCAATATTGAAATTGTTCGATAATTTGCTGTTAAAGAAGTTGAGCAGAAATCCGTAAGGATACTGTGTGAAAGAAACTAAGTTGGGTATTGAAGCTTCATTTTTTGCAAAATGGTATATGAGTTTGTTAATGGCAAAAATCGATAAAAGTTTAAGGAGAGATAAAATTAATATATTTTCAATATTATCGTTATTCTTAGTCTTGAAAAAACGATTATGAAACATAATAGGCTTTAAATGTAATTTTTGAACATTTATTTAACATAACATTTTTGTTATAAAGAAAGTTATTTCAGAGAGTAACTTGGAATCCTCTTACTTTTAAAAGAAAAAAATCATCTTTAGTAATTAGGCTTTCTACTTCAAAGCGTGATATAAATTCATTTTTAATAGAAATCTAATGAGAGAATCTCATCATATTTTTTTTTTTAATTTGTGTAATAATGGTTTTCCCTTGAGCGAAAAGAGTATTACCCAGGAGCTTTTTGGATGTTTCCCAAGCATTTGATAGTCTGTCACAGTGGTCTTCCGTTTAAACTGAAATCCATACTGCCTAGTAACACTTACCTTATCCTTAAGTCTTACTTATCCAACCGTTTCTTTAAGGCTCGGCAAATATTAGATTACTCCGATTTCTACCAAGTGGAAGCGGGAGTTCCTCAAGATAGTGTCCTATCCTATTCATCCTGTACACTGCTGAAATCCCCACCCATCCAAGTTCCCTCTTAGCTCTATTTACGGACGACAAAGCTATCCTGTTATCCCATACCGATCCTAAAACTGCTTCTAAAAACCTACAAGATCACCTCGAAAAAATCAAACAATGGAGTGGCAAAATGGAGATTAAATATCAATGAAGCAAAATGCGTTCAAGTTAATTTCCAACTGCGGAAAAATTACTTCCCTGAAATTGAAAAATTTGACAATATTCCTTTATCACATTCAAATTCCGTTCCTTACCTTGGGTTCCATCTTGACTCACGACTTACATGGGGAGAACATACTAAAATTAAAAGACAAGAACTCAATCGGCGATATGGACTTTTATACAGACTCATGAATAAAAACTCCAATCTTACGATAGAGAACAAACTGACGCTCTACAAAACCTTATTACGCCCAATCTGGACTTACAGAGTAGAAATCTGGGGTGCCGCCAAGCCTTCCAACATCCAAAGAATCCAGTCCTTTCAATCCAAAACCCTGAGAATAATTGCAAATGCTCCCTATTACGTATCCTACTCTTCCCTTCACCACGATCTTAATATTCCTTTTGTTCAAGACCTCATTTCTTCCAGCTTCATGCTTTTCCACGTAAACTGCCATACCATCCTAATCCACTAGCACAGACCTTGTCTTCCAAGGTCTACACCCTACAACCCTCCCCGTCGACTCAAACGAAGATGGCCCCGTGACCTCCTGGGGACATAGTCTGTAATTAATTTGAGAGTGGTGTCATTGGTCACCTTCTCTCCTCATATGATTGACATTGAATGTAATTTTTAACTCCATTGTAATCAAATTACAAAATGTTTTTATTTAACAGAATGTAATAGATAAATAAAAGTTTAAAGAAATATATAAATAACATAATGGTTTATAGAACAAAATAGGTGTAAAATTTAAGTATCTTAAATATACGTTGGAAAACCTACATTATGGAAAACAATAAATTAAGAATTTAACTACAAAGAATAAACGTTCCCCTCACTATTTCGTACCAGCCTGAAGAGTATGCTTCCCAGAGATCTTATATCTTACTACGCTGACGGACCCTGCCTGCTTTTCTTGTACTAGTGGCTCACTGTCATCTATGTTAATCTTTAAATAAACGTGGGAAATCCGCTTCCTGAATCGCTGCTACTCCTACGTGACAGAGTTCTGTGAGGAACCTAGGATATTTAGCATGCCTAATGTCCTCCCCCTCCACACACACCCTCACCCAGACCTACACAAAAAGGTAATTATTTTGGCTTGACCTGGCCTGTTTTGGAGAAGATTTGCAAAATTGTATAGAAGTCTCATCATGACAACTTGAATAGCTAGATTTCCTTCCTATAAATCTGTTATTAACAAATGATATAGGCTATTTTATTCCTGAAGTATGGATTTCAGTTTAAACAGGAGACCACTGTGCCAGACTTTATCAAACGCTTGGGAAACATCCAAAAAAAGGTGCTCTTTTATCCTGTTATCAAGCCTACGTGAACAAATGATATAGGACCTCCATATTTTTTTTTATCAGTGGTTAACATGCGCGTATGTGTGATTTGCTTGGTAAATTTTCTGGGTTCCAGTTCCTCCAGCCCTTTTTCTGAACTATTCCCTATCAGGGTGCGTACTAGTCGTGGTGTGTGTATATATGTGTGTGTGTTATAGCATCCGCAAGTTAAAAAAAAAAAAAAAATAGGTACATAAGCTTACCAGTCGAGGGTAATGGGGAGGGAAATTTAGAGAAAGACAAAATTTAAAATCTTCACATCTTCGTATATTATCGTTACGAAAAAAAAATGAATAAATGTAAAATATAATTTCTTAACATTTACGATCGATTTCAATTTCCAAAAAAAACAAATTAAAGAATATATTTAAGAATGAAATTTTGAGTGATAAGGAAGTCACTTTTTATAAATATATTAACAAAAATTGTAATTTTTTTATACAGCAAAGGGTTAAACAAATTAATTTCTGTTTCAAATGAGATGAAAGTGAAGTTGATTAAGTGGAAAAAAAATTGATTATATTGATATCCATGCTTTTATTTAAATAACGAATAATCGGTAGAATGCAATAGGTACAAAACCTATTTTCTATATAAATCTATACTCTATGTTCTATAACATTTCTTGAGGAAGATACTCATTAGGGAAGAAGAATATAAATAAGATGGCTGACTACTCCCTCTTCATGGTTGTCTACTGCTAATATTATCCCGCCATTTACTCTTATTTATGGCCTTCCTAGTGGAACTTGGGGAAACCTCTTGTTCTGCGAGGAAGATCCTGGGTTAAGGACTTTTCAATACTGTTTGAAAATTTATTATCTCATTAAACTCTACCTTCGCCTCAACATAAAAATGATAAAAATTTACCTTTTCTTTTTGAGTCTTCTAGGCTTTAGAGAAAAAATATCAAAATGGTTAAATCGCAACAAGTGTAAAAAATTCGATCAAAAACGAGCCATAACTAATGGGTTTTGTTTTCAAACTATTTATTATGAAACTTTGGTTCTTTTAATGACCTAAGTATATTAACTAATTTTTTAATCTTTCAATCAGTACTATTAATGATGAGGACAAGACCAACACCTAAATCAGCTGATTTATTTATTTATTTTAATTTAATATTTTGGGTATTATTTTTAGTATGACTTGA
Organism: Oncopeltus fasciatus; assembly: GCA_000696205.2. Classification (NCBI taxonomy): domain Eukaryota; kingdom Metazoa; phylum Arthropoda; class Insecta; order Hemiptera; family Lygaeidae; genus Oncopeltus; species Oncopeltus fasciatus. The sequence continues at coordinate 16,906 of KZ810505.1, forward strand.
ATGTATAATTTTGTTGTGGTTTTCACATCATAGAATGAAAAATTTATGATAATTAATAACTATTCATCTGCTTGATGGATATATTTTCCTGTAAACCTCGAAGACTACTAATTATGGCCAAAAAGTAGTCAATTATATTATCCGTGACTGACGGAAAATCAGGTTACGGAGACGGTTGTCGGATTACGTTTACAAGGAGGGGAAAGGAAAAGCTGTGAAAAAACAAGAATGGATCCTAGAGATCTGACTTAACTCTAGCGATCACCAGGCGAATTGGGAGATGCGAGTTTGCTCAACATTACCACAAATTAAACTCTTTTGCTTCCTCTTGGTGGCGCACACTCGGGCTATGGTCAAGTTCGGAAGCACCTCTCCTGATTCCTGCCTCTGGGGTTTTGGGGGCTGTGGCACCGGGCGCCGGGAGTAGGGGACTTGCTGAGGTCCTTGACGGAGCCACTATATATGCTAGTCCGGGACGTCGGCTGCAGTGTACTGTAGTAACGATGGCCACTCAGAGGATACGCCGAACCCTCCTGACAATCGCTGTTTACTGCTCGCTTGGGCCAGTCGCTGCCGCAGACCACGTCACCAACTGTAAGTGTGCAACAACTGCTCCTTCAGGGCGCGGCATTACTCCCTCTCTGTACAACGCTTTTCTAGGATAGTGTGTTTTAAAAAAAATATATTTGAGAGTTAACTACCCCTACGTTCAACTTATATAGTTTTTAATGGATAAAAAAGAACAAAAATGATTTGGTAAAACAATAACTCATATTAACGATACACAGATTTTGTACTATTATATATATATAGTATCGAAAAAATTATCTTTAGCTCGTAGTTCTTCAAAGTGGATGTCTTAGAAGCTTACAATTTAAGATAAAGACTCTAGATCTCTTTGAATACAAGCTCCTATTAGCGCATAAAGAGCAACAAAAAAAAAACTCTTAACAACGCCAATAGATATGGACCTATGCTGTTTTAGGCATGTAAGTGAGCAGAAGTAACTGTAGTCGCATGTGTGTAGTTAACTTTCAAGTATGTGGGATGAAGGGTATGGAAACAGTCCACCCGAATATACAAGACTTGTTCCGAAGTCCTTAACACCGATCTCTTGACGAATCCTACTCTCCGGAATATGTACTTTCAAACATTTTAACCCCATAAAATCTATCTAATCTTTCGTTATGAATTTATATTTTTAAATTAAAGAAATTCATTTATCAGTATTTTACGTCCCTTAACTATAGGCTAAAGATAGTTTTAATGCATATTATCTTTATTACTTAAATGTCATCTATAATAATTTATTTTCTAAATAGAGTAAAATAGACACATTAGTATTAATTTCTCGTTATAGAATAAAGCTATCAACGTCGGTACTATTACAAGACTTTTCAAAACATTTAAAATTTGTTCGATTCTTCAACAATATTTTTCGCTGATCTAACATCTGCATTTTATAAACGAGAATAAAGGAACTCATTGTTTCCTTTTTGCTAAGCATTGGATCAGTATATTAATTGCTTAAATCAGTTGGGTATAATAGGAGATTTAAAGTGAAGTAAAAAATCATCAATATCTTTGTTATTTTTTGAATTACGGAAACTATATAGGTCGTAATAAGTATAAAATTAATTTTTCAACATTTACATTCTGTATTTTAAGAAAAACTTGTATTATATGGTAGACAATGTTTAAGAATGAAAGTAAGCATGTTTATCGCTTCCTTACTCCTCTCAACCGAACAACATTTAACATGCCAACAAAATTTATGAGAAAGGATCGGACGGGGATTCGATCTTGGGATTTGAAGAAATAAGTAAGGCCTTCTAGTCATAATAAAAACTTTTTGTTTACAATTTAGTTTTTATTTATTCAAATCGCAAGACTGAATTTCAGAACAATCCTTCCTCATAAAGTTCGACGGTCAACTTTCTCCAAAAAAATTAAGTTTAAATGCCAAAAACTTAAATGTCAGGTCCTCAGAGTATCAAAAGTTTCTGAAATATTTAAAAATATGTTTTAAATAATAGATTGAAATCCCATTTGATTGAGATCTAATGATTGCGATGAGGCAAAGGTTATGAAATTAATTAATTCTATTATAAAATTTAATNAGAAAAACTTGTATTAGAGACAATGTTTAAGAATGAAAGTAAGCATGTCTATCGCTTCCTTACTCCTCTCAACCGAACAACATTTAACATGCTAATAGAGGGTATGAGAAAACAAATTTTATGAGAAAGGATTGGCAGGGGATTCGGTCTTGGGATTTGAAGAAATAAGTACTACTTTGTAAAAGAAAAAGTTTTTATTAATGCCAAAAACGTTTCGGTCTAATTTTCAAACCTTCTAGGAATAATAAAAACTTTTTGTTTACTATTTAGTTTTTACTTATTCAAAACGTAAGACTGAATTTCAGAACAATCCTTCCTCATAAAGTTCGACGGTCAACTTTTTCCAAAAAAATAAAGTTTAAATGCTAAAAATTTAAATGTCAGGTCCGCAGAGTATCAAAAGTTTCTGAATATCAAATATTTAGAAATGTTTTAAATGATAGGTTGAAATCCCCTTTGATTGAGATCTAATGATTGCGATGAGGCAAGGTTATGAAATTAATTAATTCTATTATAAAATTTAAAAAATTAATTGGTTTTACTTTATAAGAGAATTAGCTCATTTAGTCTAAAATGAATGAAATTATCTTTAACTAAATACCTGCAATTTTTTTAAAGATGATTTCCATATAAAAATTGTATAATAATTATCAGGAATAAAACTGCCCAATACTAATTTAAATAAAACTAGATTATGTATGTGTTAGTCGTATAATTCAAACTTTTAATAATTCAGTTACAATATAATAGAGCTATTCACATTATATTTTACTAACATTCCACAAAGTAAGGATTTTTTCTGCATAGGGTCTAAAGAGTGGGGGAGATACTCATAAAAAGTCATGTGTAATTGGAGCAATTTGTTATCCTTATTATTGGCGATAGATTAATCTAGCGATTTGAAATCAGGACGAAGCAGATAGTGCGACCGCGTTTCTTGACTGAAGTATAAACCTTGATCTAAAATAGAGACCAACTCACCAAATGCAACAAGATCCACTCTTATCAACATTTCCCTAAAACAGAGTCAGCCACTTTGGAGACGAGAGAACAAATCATGTTCTTCTCATGTTTAGAGGTTTCATTCAGTTGTGACAAAAATAAAAGTCAAATATTCATGTGGTATCATTAATGGGAAAAACAGAAAAGTAACAGTTGATCAAATCTGCAGTTGTTCTCTTCATTATTGTAGGGTTGGGGAATAAGTAATTTCGTTTTATCTCAATGGATGGTTCTGATTTCCTTTAACTCTTGCAATCCTTATTCATGGAAACATATTATAAAAAAATTTTGTAAGGTCAGGAGAAGATTCTATTTATAAAAATAGTTTAATTCATTTACTCAGTCAAAAGTTATTTAGCCTTAAAAATGGAAAATATAAGAAAATCGTTTTCATCATGTTTTGCTTTTTTTTACTTCCGAAAAGGAAAAAAAAATCCAGAAAAATAAAAAAAAAGGAAATAGTACAGGATCATCGAGAAATGTATGATGTTTATGGACATAAGTGCCAAAAATGTAAGCCAGTGCCACTTATTACAAAATTTTCGAAAACGTTCGTGGTCAAAGCCTTTAGAGATTCACGAATGGCGGTCAAGGCTAGATATTCGATAATGAAAATGTTGCTGATTGGGATTGGAAAGAAATCATTCAGCATAAGCTTTTCTAACCTGGCTATTAACCATTAACTCGACTACTGTTGTTTTTTTTTAATATATATCCTTTATTTACATATTACATTCTGTTAAAAATAAATAAAAACATTTTGTAATTTGATGACAATGTATAATAGAAAATAAATGACATTAATGAAAGTGTGGAGAGGAGAGGAGGTGACCAGTGTCACCACTCTCAAATTTAAATAATTAAAATTAGAATTTCCTTTAACACAAAATTCAAACCTATTTGTAACTATTTCAATATAACTCTTTGTTGAGTGACATATTTGAAACGTCATAAATATTACAAATAGGTTACGTGAAAAATCTCTTTAAATGGCTGTGAAGTTTCCATGTATTCACCGTAAATCGCGGACCTCTCCTCCTCTGACTATTATTTGTTTAATTTCCTACAAAACTCTCTCAATCTCGCTCCAAAGCATTGGCTTTGGCAAATAACTTGGTTTAGTTATTAGAAAATATCAGATCTTCGACAGTGACATGTCAAACTATTTACCAGAAAATGCTGGCAGTAGAAATTTTAAGAGTGGGAACACGTCTGACTGACTTAATGAGTGATTCCTTTACATCTTGTCTGGTAGACATCCAGATCCGGACAACGGCTTTCAGAAGTCCAAAACTCGAAGAACGTCATTACTCAGCCTATATCGATTCCGATACTGTCAGAAATTTTTTTTTTTGCCTCTTTTTTTTATATATTACATCTATCGCGGTACGCTAGCTGTGCCAGTGAACCGGATTTAGGCATATACCTAATGCTATTTCCTTATATTCTAAGGTGTTTACATATTTAAGGTTAAATTAATTTATTTTTACATTTTAGGAGGGTGAGGGGCCCTCATTGTTACATTGTCAGAAAATAACTTCTCGTGTTACTTATATTCACCGCCAGAGAGTACACAATGCAAGGCCTCGTATACTTCCTACTGCAGCGCAGAGAGAAAGAAGGTCACTTTAATCGATTCTAGAAGCCAACAAAATGAATTTATACAAAATAGTCTCTGTCATTTTGCTTTCTTTCGAAAAATATCGTTAATTATTGGTTCAAACAACTCAAAAAACTTCTTAAACTTATAAAAAGACACAATTTTATTGTAAAATTAAATCTTAGAGTTAATGGGATATATGGCATTCACTAAATTACGTTGCTTTTATGTTAAAAGTGAATAATTTATTACATGAACATAAAAATGAGTAGAATGAGTAAAATATTTCTATCAATCAAATATATAGTAAAGGTCGATGGGCGTATCCTCGGATTGTAGAAACTAACAGTACCTTTTCTTTTTTAAGGAACGTCTTTTATATATAAACAGAACGTATAAGGGTGACAACCTTAAAAAAACAAGACCAATGACCTCGTAACAGTGAACTTGACACCCGCATTAGTATATAACCCTCACTGATTCCTCGACTTACTGACTCATGTATCAAACATTGCCGCAATAATTAGATAATAATTCAATTAATATTAACAACGAATGAGTTCGGCGGCCATTTTATTTTTTAAATATTAAAACCAAATTCGATATTTAGTATTTTTATTACAACAGTAGGTCATGTCGCAGTGTGTTGGTTGTTTGTCGCGATAAATTTCTTGGGGTTAGCAATCAAAGTATAGAGTATATTTTGATTTTTGTTTATGTTAATGAGTGAGTCTACAAAGTATAAATACACACAAATACTTTTAAAGACACAGATGGAAAGCTATTTATCGTTAGTAAATATATTATGGCGAAATTATTCTTTGTTTATAAAGTCTTCATTTAAGCCTCTTGGAAAGTATGCTACTTTCCTCAAAGAGTTATCGTTTAATAGAAGAAAGATATTTAGTGGTAATTATTTTTTGATGAGGTATTTCCATTTACATAAGAGGGGGGCTGCTAAAGGAATAAAGAGCTTGAAGTTCTGAAGCTATCGTGGAATTTAAATAGTTTTGTACCAAAATTTACCTCAATAAAAACGATGTAGGTAATATTTAGAGTATTTATAGATCCTGCAATTAGCGGTGTTTCAGAATTCAGCGGTGAATGATTTTCAGAATTCAATTGAGAAAGAAACCAAGGTAAAAATTGCAGGAACATGGACAGACATTGACCGCAGTTATTACCTAGACTTTTTTTTTCCTATTGGGGAAAAAGCTTAAGGTAATATTTCTATTCATATTTGTACCTTACGCTGGTCCCATCTTTATTTGCATCCACATTAGAAGCCAATGATGTTCATTTGAAAGAGAGAAAAAATTGATAAAATTATCTCCCAATTTCCTATTTCCTTACTTCAAATTTCAATCATACAGTATGGATTTCCATAAAGGAGTCGCTCATCGGTTTATAGATATTTATTCATTTATTTATACTTATGAGTATATTTTTCTGACAAGCCTATTGTTTATTATAAAAAACGCAGGATTAAACCACACCTAGTAACACAATAGCCCAAGTGTAAGATATAGGATATACTAAGGTTTTCCCATATATATATATATATATAGAAATAATAGGTGAGTTAGAGGCTATCTGAGGTGACATTGACGTTTACAATTCCGGAAAGATTCATACTGACTTGGGTTCATAAGATTTTGATAATGCAGTATTTAATGTTTGGTTTAAAATTTACTAAAACCTTTACATAATACTTCTCAGAAAAAGCAATTAATGAGAGCATCGGAAATTTACTGGCTTACTTACTTATTGGCTTTGGTAACTTGAAGAACTAAAAGGTTTTCCACAGATCTCTGGGAAAAACTATGAATTAAAGTAACATTCTTCTTAGATTTAAAAAAAAAACACTTTGCCGAGACCAACCGGCAACTTAGCAGGTAGTCATGCTAACCACTGTACCATGAGACACCCGGATGGCAGAAAACCACTCTGTATGTAGTCCTAGGTGTATGAGTGACGATGGTGTTTATGTTGCAGTTGCTGACGTTGCATGCGGGCGTTCTCCAAGAAATGCAAGGATTGTCGGTGGCAGAGATGCCAGTCCTGGTGAGTTCCCCTGGATAGTGTCTATTACCAAACATGGTGGACATTTTTGTGGTGGAACTTTACTCAACAGCAAGTGGGTTCTCACTGCCGCCCACTGTCTCTGCAGGTATGTGTACATTTCTTTCATTCGTATTAAAGTCATAATATGCAGTGTTCTGTAGACAACACCACTATTGGTTGTTAGTCAATTATGCTCATAAACTTCAATGTAAACTTCCATGAGAGTGGGGCATAGCTCATGCAGCCTTAACTATGACAACCATGATTCATTCATTAATAGATAATTAGGTGTAGTAAGCAGTTATTCAATTCCCTATTTGTTTAAAATTCCTTTCATTGATTATCAAGTCCATCTCCATTATCTGACTAAAAGGATTTTTAATGATGACCTGCCCTCGATACGTCTTTAATTAGTAGCTTAAATACTCATTACAAACCTCATATTTTCATTTTATAAAATAAAAATAAACTATAATAAAAAGTGTATAAACAAATTCATGGAGTATAAATTAATTTTTGAAAAGAACATAGTATCCATTATCAGAGAATTAGCTCTGAAAAGACCCACATACAACACCATGTAAGATTTAACTTGGGATCGACGATCTTGTTCTTGTTCTGAATTTTCACCAATTAGATTTACTATCTATCTTCATTAAAAATCCTTGTATCAACACATAACAAATTGAAGTTGTCTTTCAATAATTGTTCAAATATTTTGGTTTTATGTTGGTAAGCTAGTATTTCATGTACAGCTGCACTAAACTCTGATAAACAATATCCAGATTTATGCTTTGCCCGATTGCTTTGTATTAATTTTAAATAAAATTAAATAGTGGAGCTTATGACCATTCAAAACAGTTTTGTCATTGACTTTTTGTTTGTATATCCCTAAAGTTAAAATATAGGGTGGGGGAAAATTATAAGTATTCAATTAGCCCATAATTAATTGCACTTTTTTCAAATACTTCAAATAAAACTAAATGCACTCTTTTCTATAGATATTTTATACTTTTCCGGTAAAACTATCATTACATCACTGTATGGGCTGTAATATTTCTGAGCAAAAAACCTAGCCAAGTGATTTGCACAATCATTTTTAGGGTATATTAAGAGAGTTCCGCAGAGAACTACTACACCAAGTTGTAGTCAAATGAGGATAGATCTGAGCTAAGCGGCAGATGCATCAAAACTTCTCAGCCAAACTCAATTTTTTTTTTGAGTCACTAAAGATGAATTCGGTCTAGCCTTGTTAGATGAACTATTATAAATTAAGTGTTTGAGGTTGAAGTTCAATTGACTAAAGCTTACTTCTATAATTGAAAATTTAATTACTTACCTATATCATATGCAGCTACTTTCTCCAATTGTTCTGGCATAGACAATTGGCCTGAAACAGAATCATTTCAATTAGTAAAACTGTAAAATGCGCCCGTAATATTTCCAAGTGATCCAGTTTATTTTTCTTTCCAACAGTCAGTTTCTCTTAAAATTCTCCTTGACAGGACAGTTTTTATTATACTATTTCATGGGTTCTCTATTGTCACTAAGATTCACATTTGGTAGATTGAATCTACCAAGATCCATAATCTTTTGTAAATCAGTGATTTTGTGGAACATAAAACAATGAAAAAACTGCTTAAATGGTGTATTGAGCAATAAATATAAGATGGACACATCACATGGTTTAATGCAAAGGCAAGAACTCACCCTCTAATCCTTAACATAAATGGATATTTAAAAAAATAGAAAAGCATTGTTGACACTATAATATAATGATTATCTCTCTCTAAATACAAGAGAAAATGTTTGAATGCTTAAATTAAATTATAATAAAATAATACACTAAACATAACATAAACTTAAAAGATCTAGGAATCAGATAATACTTGAATTATAGAAAAAAAATGCTAAAAATGTTAAGTATCTATGCAAAATTATCTTACAAACATTTCAAAATGAATTTTTGAAACATACACATGAAAGTACATAACCATGCTATTTCATACAATACATGTGTCATGTCATTCATTATTTTCTAATGTCCAATACTGTAGGCTAAATTGACTTAACTTTAAAAAGTCTGCTATTGACTTTGTGAAGGTCATGTTGGAAATTTTTTAAAAAGTATTTGAACAATTTTTAAAGCAAGCTACAGGGAAAATTAAAGATATTAAAAATACATATATATTAGTGGGATATATATGAAAATTCAAATAGAGTATGCTTTTTATCCTGTGATGTGGACTAATATTGTATAAGCTTACATTTAGTTATTTTCAATTGCGTTCTTTATATCTTCCAATTTATATTGCTATTGTTCACAGTTTGTGAGTAATTCATTTATTTATTTTTCCACTAAAAAATTGTTATAGGAGATGCTTAATTGAAAAAAATACCTTTGTATTTTTAATTTTACACTCACATACACACATATAAATTGCATAAAAAAACACATAATCGCACAAACACTCACAAAATTTACTAATTCTTTCATTCCCTTTATTAGTCAATAATAATGCTAGATTGGTGCCTTGACAAAAATTAAAATAGCTAATGAGGATTAAACATTGCTGATTAATATTTCAAAAGCAATAATGTTGAGCCTTTAACCTCCTTAAATAAAAAAATTGAAATTCTAAGAAGAAGTACAAGATAAAAAGTAATTATATTCTTTTAGCTCACGAAATGTTGTTGACTCATCTGAACTGAAAATCATGGTTGGTGGTCATGATTTGCGCTTACCTCCAGCCAAAATTATACCAGTAAGAGATGTATTACTCCATCCAAGCTATACTTGTAACAGGTATTTAATTCTATATTTTATTTATTTCTTTTAATGTATGAAACATTTACTAAGTTAAAAAATATTGCTTGAAATATGATTTTGTTTATTTGCACAGTCTCTATAGATTTGGTCTTTTATTAAATAACTAACTGGAGGCAAAATATACCAGTAAAATGGCATTAAGAATATTAATAAACTAAATTACTTTCAGCTTATAAAAGGGATCTGTTCAGGTTTCTCCATCAAGTCAGCACAGGTTCAAATCCTGCCCTAGAATAACTTACATTGAGAAATAAAAGCTTGTCCAGAGACATGAATGTTTGAATAGAGTGCCTACCTTTAAATAGCCTCTCTCCCCATGACCCTAAGTGCTTGAAAGATAGGTTAAAAAATATAGAAATGCTGCAAATTCAATCCTATCATCTATAATACTGATTTTTTTAAAAATATTTAAAGTTTTTTTTTTTTAATTTTGCGGTTATGTATAAAATTAAATATTGTTGAAGGTATCAAAATGATATAGCTCTTCTAGAGTTATCGGAAGAAATAACCTGGTCAGATGGAGTAAGACCTGCTTGCTTGCCTACAGGATACCCTGGCTCTTTTTCAGACTCAAATGCAATTGCTGCTGGATGGGGGTGGACAGCTGAAATCACTGGGAACACAGGTAATTATTATTTCATATATATGTGTGTGTGCAATGTGGATTAGCCTTGTAGAGTATGTCGGTAATGACAAAGAAGCTTCGGAGATTTTTAAAATATAATATAAAACTATTCAAAAACATGGATTAATTTGACTCAGGGGATTTTTTGACTCATGTAAAAAGTAATTCATGAACCAATAAACATTTGAAAATTTATTTCAAATGCAATTTTTAAAATAATACAAAGCCCATATANATATATATAACACATAATATATTGTGTAAAATGATATATTCACATGTATATGATGTGGTAATTAGTACTATGTGTGTTGGTTTTACACTTTTGATGAAATGGAGATGTATTAATGATAATAATGTGTGAGTTTGTGTATGTGTGTGTGTGTGTGTGTGTACATATAAAATAAATACTGATATATAGACTGCTATAGAAAATTCTAGTTGATATTATTTTTTCTAATACCAGTGTAGGCACATATCTAAATGTTAGAAGGAGAGGGAGTGAGAGAGAGTGTGTCTCTGCGTTAAAATTTGGAATTAATTATTTATTTTTGTAATGATCAATTCTGGTGGTTTTATTGTTGAAACTGATCCTAAAAGTACAGATTCACAAAAGCTATGATGACTGGGAATTATGAAAAAGAACCTCAGATCTGTATTGTAGGATATAAAGAATGAGAGGAGACTGATACAATTTTCAAAATCACATCATCACCCAACAAAATATGTTTTCTAAATTACAGAACCACCAATAGCAAAGCGTATATCACTAAAAAAAATTGTCATAAACATTGAAACAGCAGTCAGGGATGAAGCAGAAGTCATTAGGCAAGACATCTTTTGAGTTCTTATGAATCCAATCCATCTAACTAATCAAGGAAGAAAAGCATTTTTCATTCGAACTTAAGAATAGTCATCATACCCATAGGCAAGGGGGATCCTACTATTTCATGGATAGTGAGATTATTTATTAGTAAAAAGGAAGAGCTTCTACAAGGCAAAACTTATAAATCTTCTGAAGAAAAACATCTCTTTGATGAAATAAAGATTAATAATGGACATGCAGTAGTGCAGTTCAAACAAGTATAAGTACTTTAAATTTCAAGTATTATAGCAAATGTCAAAGAATCCTTGAGTCTATTGAGATACAGTTATATGACAGATAGTAAAATTACTATAGGAAATTGCATAAAAGTAAATATTTCATTCCGTCAATAAGTTGATATCATGCATGGGAAATCTCCCAGCTTAAAAAAATTAAAGTAGTCTGAATATTTTTGTTCTAAATATCTCCTTGATAAGCTAAAATTCTAGGTAGGTGATAAGATTTATAGGATTTTTTTCTGAAGGAAAAGAAGTGAAGTATTGTCTTTCTGTCTTTTTTTAGTCATCTAATGGCTTGTCTAAAACTGTATACTGTCATGAGCACCTCTCTGCACTCCACATTTAAAATTTAATTATCTAGTTTAATAATGATTAACTTAATAATAATAACTAATAAGTTAGTAGTGAAATAGCTTAGAAGATTGGAAGTGGAAGAATTTTTTGGTGCATTTTATTCAATTTTCACCATTAAATCATTTTGCCATTGTTTTATTTTAATTTATCAGAGTTTATTAAGTATTTTGTTTAAATTTCAGGAGGGAGAGCAAACATTCTTCAGAAAGTTGAGCTAACAGTTGTAAATAATGAACAGTGCCAATCATGGTATAAATCTATGGGAAAGAAAGTCAAAATTCATGATTCCCAGATGTGTGCAGGGTTTGAACAAGGTGGAAAAGATTCTTGCTGGGTATGTATTTTACTCTTGTACTCATTAGAATGCAGTCAAAGATTTAAATTGTGTTCATAGATAGATTATATATAAATTCTGAGGACAATGGTTTGTCCTTGCTAACTTTCTAAGAATTTAATATAACTATATTAAAATAGCAAGATATGGTGATCTCTAAAAAACCAACTATTAACTTGGCAAGCTAAAGTTCATCAATCTTTCTCTGGCTAAAGTGTAAAAACCTTTTCTCTGATTGTGTCTAGCTAATACTTATTAAAAACGTGCTTTGTTTATCTAGCATGTTTGTAAGGCTGAATGCAGTATGGCCAGGGAAAACCAAATCTTCCCCTGTGTATAGAATAATGTTTTATCCTTTCTTAAAATTATGGGTTATAGTTTTAGTATCAAAACCTAGAAGCCTTTATTTTATTTTTGTTTTGCCTTCTAGCAGCTATGTACAGGTCCCAGAAAAAGAAACTAACTAACAAAATTTGAGATTAATATGTATCCGCTAAAACATAATTAGAAAACAGTGGGAAACAATAAAACTCGAAATATCAACATATCATTAGACCATTTTATATCACTAGAAATTGAGTACTTAAGTGGTACTATGCCTGTGCATATTTTCTGCATGTTAAACTTATATATTTACATATATTTTATGTGTGCAATTCATTTTTATTTTCTCCTTCCTTTACTTCTCCCACTTTCTTTTTTTTTTTTTTTAAGAGTCCTGAGTCCTTTAAAAGAAGGGACTTTACTTATTTTTCAACCTTTTCCCAGTCCTATGTCCTGAAATACTGTTTTGTTAATGTGTATAGCTAAACGTTCCTAAGCTAGATTCCCTTTTTCTTCAACTAATTAAAAATCTTATTTATATATTCACAGTCATTGTCATGCAGTAAACACTTTATACTTTCGCCTAGTTGATTTTTGACTAGGTTACAATAGTCTAAAGACTTTTGGCACCTTATCCTTAGAAATGAGAAAATTGATATTGATGCATTTAGGGAAGTCATCTACTTACAATATTTACTAACAACTTCATTATTAACAGAATGCACAACTTCTTTAACACAATAAGTTTCAATAGGAATCTTATGTTGATAAATAGTTAGCTAAGAAATTTTATGTTGATTAGTTAATCCTTACCCGGAACTTATACAATTATTTTTTTTTTCTATAGTTGCAAGAAAAAAAATCTGATTTAAAAATAATTGTAACTAAAATTGATTAATTTAAAATTAGCTCATCATTCTGTGAAATTATCAGTAAAATTTGATGTTTTATTTTATTTTTCAGGCAGATAGTGGTGGCCCACTTATGATAGAAGGTGAAACAACAATGGTTGTTGGGATTGTTTCTACAGGAATCGGTTGTGCTCGTCCTAAATTGCCTGGGCTTTATACTAGAATTTCAGATTATGTTAACTGGATTGGTGCAAATCTAAGAAAGTAAAATGGCCGAAAAAAGCCTAATGGGGGTGTATATTTATAATTCAACTCAAAGCAATTTGAACTTAGCAAGTTATTATAAATTTTGGTTTGAATGTGTAAATTCTCTGAAACTAGGGAATTTCTTATCGTGTTATAAGAAATATAACTATAATCATTAGAAATTAGAATCTTACAATCTTCAGTAGAGGGTTCTAGAAATTTTTATGAATGTGTATCTATTTGTAATTAGTCTTTTTTAAGACTGTTTAAAAAGTTCATGATGTTCAGAAAACAAAAAGGAAGTTTGAAATTTTATTACATCTCTAAGTCCACCTAACTTCAAATTTAATGAACTTATTTAAACCTATGATTTAAACGAAATTTACTTGAATGAACTTTCTGTTTTTCTTAATAATTTACAAAACTTAGCCCAAATAAAACCTTATTTTTACCCACTCCTAATAAAATTCTGTTCTTACTGTAGGTCTAAAGGTCCTTATTATAAATTAACTAAAATGGAGAATAGGGAATATTTAGGTTCAGTTTTGAGCAGTTTTGTAGATTTAACAGATAGCTAGAGACAGTATGTGTTAACTCAAATGTTTATGAATGTATTACTCTTATTTTATTTACCCTGAATATCAAATTTAAAAATTTTCAGAACAAAATTATTTTTTAAATTAAATTTACATGAAAGGCGCATAAGTTTTAAAATAAAAATATAAATTATGAATTCAACCCTCAAAATTAAAAGTGAAATATATAATAGAATAGCTTATATTTAACAACCACTGTTTGGACCACGTCAAACCTTTTCTGATTTCATTTCCCCTAACAAGTATAAAGTGGTGAAATTTTTGTTTTTTTATGATTTCAACAGAATACCTGCACACCTTTGGTTCTAATAACTTAATATGAAATGATGTGTTTGGGTGTGCTGGCAGGTGTTTGTGCAGGCATATAATATGTGTAGGCAAAATAATTTTTCTTTATTCTATTAAGGAATTTTAGGAAATTCCCTTCTTCAGATATAAATAAATATAA
>KZ810507.1:9259-27422 GCA_000696205.2 Oncopeltus fasciatus
ATATATATATAAATATACAAAGATGCATATATATTCCATATATTCTGTAAGCTCTCTTGCATCCATAATATTTAAAATAGAGATATCAAATTCGGTATTTGAACTTTTTTACTCGAGCTATTAGATATGTTCCTAAATAATTGATTTGCTGAAATTAACTGAAGGAAGAGAAGGAGGTAAGAGAAAAAAAAAATCTTTTGTTTTATCGTTATTGTGAAAGTTAAAAAAAAAAAAAATATATCGATATGGAAAGAAATGAATTTTCCAAATTGTAAGCAATTTATTTTATTCTTAAACGTTTTTATGAAGAAAAACGTGGATCCCTCTGATTAAAGCAAAAAAAAAAAAAATAACGTATTTGATTTTCCTCTTTGCAAAACATTGAAAGAAATTATTCATTTATGAGTGAAATTTTATTAAAAAAGAAAGGGCTTTGAGCATCCCTTAATTATTGAATTTATTTATTCACCAGTGTTTCATGTAGGGAGAAAGGGTTATGTTTTTTGATGTTATTGTTATCTATGTTTAAGTATAAAAAGAGTTTTCTGTAGGCACAGGCTATGCTAAGCAGATTACACATTTTTCATTACGGATTGCCTTAAGTACGGTACATAATAATTTTTTTTTTTTCATAGGCCGAAAAAAGAATATTAAGGGAAAGTAATTGTCGCCGAGATTGGCTCTAGAAAAATCACAGGGGGGGGGGAGGGGTGGAGAGGGGAAGCATTTATCCCTTACAGTCTCTCTTAAATACCCTCGTAATTGGACGCATTTCGCGAAAATATTACAGGAATATAAGTAGGCAAATATATAAAGTAAATTTTTACCCGCACATAGATTTTTAAAGCAGTTTGTACTTTAGCTGAACTTGTTCTTACCCTCATCTGATTTCTACTTACAATCAACTGTTTACAAAATGTGGCCTAAACAACAATTTCGGAAACTCTCTAAAAGGGAATTGTATTCCTGAATCTTCTTAGTTACATTTTTACATACCTTTAGCCTAAAACGTATTATGCAACTCAGAAACCCTTATTTTAACACCTAATACGTTCAATAAAATGCAATATGAAATTAAAGTTTGATCTTCCTTTTAAACGTGTATGGATTTTGTCTAGATCTATGAAAATTGGAATTTTATAATAATCTGAATGTTCCGTGATGTGGTTATCGGTCAACAGGTAAACAATATAACGTGATAAACACATATATTCCGTCGTATTGAATTATATTTAATTCATTCTGAAGGCAGCAAAATATATGTCATTTTGTTGCTATTAAATTAATTATTTTAGTAAAACAATGTCGATTTAGTAAAATTTTTTAAAGTGTCAACAATGATATCAATGAAATCTAAAAAAAAAAAAAAAATTCTTCTATAAAACTAATTCAACAATATCCCAACAGTCAAGGCGTAGTAACCATGATGTTGATCGCCCTATAACTTGATCCTAATTCTAATCCTAATTCAACAATCAATATGTATCAATATGTATTAATTTAGTTGTGGTTTATTACCCCACGTAAATTTAAAACAATTAATGCGAAGGAATAGAATCGCTAGTGTGTTGGGAATTTAATAAGTTATCTAGTTCGTCCCGGTGGTGTAAAGGTTAGCATTCGTGCCAGGAAAGCAGGAGATTCAGGTTCGAGTCCTGGCTGGGACAGATAGATTTTTTATTCTAAAATATGTATCTATGTCAACTCTGAGAAACTTAATAAGGCACTCGTAAAAATGGATTTCATTATTTATGAGGAATGTATGAAGAAAATGTGTTTTTTTTTTTTTAAATTTTATTTATTTATGTATTAGCCTTCCTTTCAACTAATTATGGTCACGGATGGAGGGGCTATCTACAGTTTATCATCCCATTCTAAACACCCATGGCTCGTGACAAGCTTTTATTTGTAAGTAAAAGCTTAGCCTGGGTGGGATTCGAACCCGCAGCGCCAGTATTGTGAGACTCGAACGGATCCTCTGAGCTACACCGGCGCCCCTGTGAAGAGTCTGATCAACCTCAATCCCCAGGTGTTAATGGTGGGGGCGGTTCTACTCTGTACCCCAAATCGAGCATTCTGATAAATTACAGATTGGAATGTTAATGTTAAAAAACTTTAAAACTTCGTTTCGTGCTATACATTTTATTTATAACTGTACTCATAATGGTGAAATTGACAAATGTTTATCAATTTTGTCATCCTTATCAATCCTAGCTTGTTTTTATCAAATAATAAACTCGTGCAACCGTTTGTTAAGATCATAATTTGAATTTATTTCAATAAATTTAGGTCCACACTCACACACTAATGTATTTATATATTTAAAAACAAGTATGCTAAATGACAGCTCTTTATTTAGGGATGTCTAATGTTTCTTTAGATTTGAAGAAGTACGAATATAAGACTTTCTCATTGTCCCCCCCCCCCCAGAGTAGAATTTAACTTTCCTTCAATTAGGTTTTACAGTGGTTATAACTGAGAGGCTGGCGTTTTCCGCGTCCCCCCACCCCTTGGTGCCTCGTAAAGTTTTAGTGAACCCCCAGAGGAATGGACTTTTCACGCCTGATTAAGTGTTTCTGCTGTGTCGCACGGTTTATGACTTTCGGAGGAAATTCATCTATCAAGGGAATTTCCACATGTATAAGAGGCTTATGCCGTATTTTCTCTTAAAAATTTAAATTTAAATTTAGGTTTTTAAATGATTAAGTATTATTGTAGGCCCGACGTGCTTAAGAGATTCCCCGCGCCTAAGAGAAAATAAAACACTAATGGGCATAGATGAGTTTTGCGGTCTATCAAACTAAAAAGAGCAATGAGGGGGAATGATAAGTTGGCTAAGGCTGGCTCTAGATTGTACGGGAGGGAAGATTTGTAGAGGGGTAGGGGCTTAATCTTTGAAGTTTACTATTCTATTTGGAGATTTGTCCAATGGAAAATAAGTTGCTATAAGGCATTATTAAATACATGAAGCTATTCACAAGCAAGCTGGAAGAAATGAAGTAAAACGAGAATTTCGGAATGATAATTTTAGCTGAAAAGTTCAAAGACTGTAGCGAAAGAACATTAATGCTTTTTGCACGAAGAAAGAATAGCTGAATGGAACAGAAAGTGGTTTTCCCTGTAGTTAATACACTATATACGTAGTGCGCTGTGTCTGTAATTGATGTATATTGTATGAATCACTTTCGAAGGTTTATTTCACTTGATGAATAATAAATTGAAAAAAAAAATCAATAGCAGACCACATTCATTTTTAGCAAATCCTGTTGGTGAAAACAAAGAGCAACATACAACAGGGAGGGGCATACTCATCATTTCATAGTTTACAGAAATTCCACATTTATGAGCAAATGGAAAATGGGTGTATGGAAGAAACTGAAATACCTATGACAAATTGGATAAAATTACTACGGAGGGCAATGTATTTCCCATAAAGGTCGAGTGGATTCACAGAGGATACTGTCAGAGGGACAGAATTTGTTGAACTCCTCTCTCAACAAAGCCTCGAGGAAGTTGGGTATTCAAGTCACTGGAAGACTTCATAACGTCACTGCTGACAATCCAAGACTAGCAGATGACTTAGTCTCTGCAGAAAGATGACTTATTAGATATAGATTGCTAGGTATAAGTTGCTGGGTATAATTTGTCAGGTATGAGTTGTTAAGTATATATCATTCCAAGATTTGATGCTTAGTCTTTGCAGAGAGAAACTTGAACAATAATAATTATTAGATGATTTTAGTTGGGGTTCGGTAAAGGTAGATCCAAAAAAAAATACAAATTAAAAAAAAGTTTACTTTTAAAAAAAGATTATCTGCCAACGTTTCGGCTTACATTGTAAGTATTCCAGTCATGGAAATGCGAACTTAGGAAGAACAGGACTTCCTCTCTTGTCTTCATGATAGGCAGCCCTGAAGATAGCTTACAATGTAAGCCGAAACGTTGGCAGATAATCTTTTAACAAAATACACTTTTTTTAAATTTGTATTTTTTTTAAATCTACCTTGACCGAACCACAACTAAAATCATCTAATAATAATATCTAAGGTAAAAAATATTTTGGCTTTCGAGGCATCAGACATGTCTGCTACGATAGTAGGTTAAATATCAATGTCGAAATAAACTAAGCTCACCTGTAACCAACATCTTCGTAAAGGCGATAATAAATATGGAGTTAGTTGAGCGTCGAACTTCATGAGAAAAAAATGGTCGGGGATTCGGTCTTGGCATTTGGATAAATAAAAACTAACATGTAAATAAAAAAGTCGTTATTGTTGCTAACGTTTCGGCCAAAATTCCTGGCCTTCTTCAGGGCAATGAGAGTGATAGAGGAATAGATTTTCCTGCACTAAGATAACAAAATCATGACACTATTGCTGACTGACACTTAATGACTGAAAGCTATTGCTGAAATATCATCAATGATAACAAAAATGTTATATTCAATAGGGCAATGAAGATATGAAAAGTAGAGCTTATAATTTATCAAGGCTTCAGTTGATTAGTAGAAGAACGATAAGCGAAAAATACAAAAAAAATCTGAGCAATTACTCTTTACAAACTTGATTCACTCCCGAAATACTTTAAATGCTGTGTATTTTTAAAGGTCTCTGAAGAAATAATTTACAAACCCTGCAATGACTAGAACTATAAGTTTGTTGCGGCACATAAATTGTAAATAGTATATTGCATACATTCCAATATTAATAGGTCGATAAAAGACTATATAAATATACATTTATGTATAAAAAATATCTAATGCAAAAAAAAAAGTTAGCAAAAGCAATTCTTGCTTAACTATTCGGTAAAAAAAAAATTGAAATTGAAATATTACGCGGAAATATTAACTGCACAATTTATGAAATAGGAATTATTCCGTCGTCAAAAAAACCATGTAGGCCTGGGAATTTGAAGAAAATAATGCCGTTTTTGTAATCACTTTGGATAGGTGATTCCAAAAAAAAAGAAAAAAAAAAGAAAGAGTTTTTCGAAAAGCAGTTCTCAAGGAAGTGAGAGTTTTTCTAGGCGCGCTTACTACAAAACCAACAGTTTTTTCTCCTTTCCTTCATCTAACTCCCCCCTCCCCATCCGCAAGTAAACGTACACACACACTCACAGACGTCTACTCGTCTTACTGACCGTTTACTTGTACTGCTCCTCTACTCGACGTCTAGAGTTATTATATTTCGAGAGACAAAATAACGAAAGGACAAGCAATTTTTTTTTTCATTTCTGTGATATATACGTGTTTTTTTTATTTTTTTCTTTCTTCATTTCCTTTTTTTTTTCCAGTTCCACAGGGATTTTTGACTCTTGGTGTTCTGGAATTAGCTCTTCTATCTATTAGTTGACACCTTCATCGAACTTTCCCACAGATGACTGCATACATCAATTCTAATATTGGAGTTTTGTATAGAATATGGATTGCAGACTTCAACTCATGTCTGAAAAGCAATAAAGTTATTTTTGTTAAGGACAAATCTGTGTTTATTATATTACACCCTCGGCAGCGATATTCCAGCTCGTGGGATACAGCTTTGCAATATCCCTAGCTAACTCGACCTTCCAGGTCCTTCACAGATTCCTCTTTCTCTTCTTTATTCCTCGTTGCTATATATCTCTAGAGTCTCTTATCATTCATTCGATGAATATCTCCTTATTCATTGTAACCAACCGGCTTTTATATAATCAACCATATTCTGGTTTTACAGCCCGACTGAAATGTCTCTACTTCTCTTGATATTCTTGCACAAAATCGGTCAGGCTTTTCGCCAGGATGTAAATTAAACACGCGGAAATTTGAATTAATTGAGTAATTAACTATCATTAGGTCTGAATTCATATTTCCAATGGAAAATATAACAATACAGTAAGAATATTATAAATTTAATTAGTGTTTTATTCAATATATGATAAAATAATGAAGGACATTGATATATATTGTGAATGTTAAGCTAAATATAATTAGATATAGTTGTATACGTAATGTACGGAGGAATCTCGGTAAGAAATGTTACAGAAAGATGAAGTAATTGAAAACATAGCATGTGATTACAAAAAATTAGAAATTTTAAAGGAAACTACTAAAAAAAGTCTACAAGAGTACGGAAAAGTGATAGCTATTCCATTGAATTTTCATAAATTCCCTTTCGGGAGGACCCCTTCTTACCACTAGGGGAGCAAGGTTCACTGTACGCCGACTTCCACTTGTGTCTCTACCTGCATAGACTTCCTGCAGGAATAGATTTCCTCCCATGCACGTTCATCCCATGAGATTCGACTCTTCCTTGTCTATTTGTGCCCAAGACGAGTGCGTAAATCTGCAGAGACACCACTAAATGGAGCCCCGAGAATATATTCAGCAGGAGATCATGACCTACTCATTACAATGGAACGTAATTGTGTTCGTCTCTCAGTGTGACCCATCATCAGGGCTAATGATTGAACGGAGGGTCTCCTCTATTGGAGGCCGATAAAATACAAAAAATATATTATACACATTATTCTGGTTTTATTATTTATTTATTTTTTTTTTAAATTTTAAAGTAAATAACGAGAGTCGTCTAAATAGCTAGACAATGTCAGCTCCTTCGAATATTTGACGATGTATTCGTCTTTCTCGTAGGTGAGACTCTCGACACTAGTGCTGGGAATTTAATAAGTTACTGGCTCTCCCGGTAGCGTAATAGGACAACGCGCTTGCCCGGTTAGCAAGAGATCCAAGTTCGAACGCTGGCTGGGACAGTTAGATTTTTTATTCTTTTCCCTAGCATTTAATCGACATTATTCTGATGTTTGTTTCCTTGCCTCTTTGCTGAATTTCTTACCATTTTAGCACTAGTTTCTTGATGGGCAACCAATATTATCGATATATGCATTAAAAGTAAATTTCATGTAAAAATAGCCTTCTATTTCAATTAGCTTGTTAATAAAGACATATTGATAGAGAAAGAATCAATTCTGGTCAACTCTGATAGAATCAAAGGATCTCAAATGTGCAACAAACTTATGTGAAATACTCCGATGTCAGTAAATACATTTCTAGATTCGAAATAGAATCTATGGAGTATTTTGGAATATTAATTCCAAATTATGCTTATTTATTAATGATTATCAATAATGAGTTCGTTTATCGAGTTTACCACAAATTACAAGAACAATGTATAAATTGTATGCATGTCTGGCTGCATCAAGTGAGTATATATTAGCTAGTATCTGCGAAGCGCGCGGTTAAGCTCCAAGCGGAAATCTTCGCAAACACCCTTATCCCAAGGGTAAAGCAATAAGAAGTTTTGGGGGTGGAAAGATAAACAGGTCTGCAAGACCATTGGTGGGCCACAGCAGACTTTCTCTCACCCCGAACTCCAGCACAGCTGTTCGAGCAGCAAATTATTTCAGCAGGACTAAGGAAAGTAAACATACTTCAAAAGTGAGAAGGACTTTTTCTTTTTATCAATGTCTCCTCCATTCTACTCAGGAAAAGTTTACAATATTGAACGATCTAAAATTGGGTAAATATCCACACACACACACACACGCATTCATGATGGCCTCCGGAGGTATAGTGGTTAATGGGGACGAGTCGTATGCTCAAGATCCTAAGTACCCATATTCTGAATTATTACTTGCACAATTATCTAGCAGAGTCTAAGCTTGGCTGCGTCTAAGCCGACCGGTAGTTCACTGCCTGTACACCACAAAATATGTCTGAGTAAAGAAAAAAGGAGTCCAGGGCGATGATAAATGGGAGGAAGAGACTTTTTCAATACTTATGTGTAATATTTACATTGTAACTTTCAGTATATTTTGTTAGGAAAATGGGAGTCTAAGTGAATGTAATTTTCTTGGGCATTTGATTCATAGCTAAAGTAATGTAGTAAAATTAAAAATCCTAAAAAGTTTTCAGAATTTAGATTCTTAGCCATTTGAGGCGGCTACCATTTATAGCCTACCTAGCAGCATACTTAACAGCCTAGCAAGAAACCAAGCAACCTAGCAGTATACTTAGTAACCTAGCACATGCCTAACAGCCTAGCATGATACAAAGTAACCTATCAGCATACCTAGTAACCTAGCACCATACCTAACAGCCTCGCAAGATACCAAGTAACCTAGCAGCTTACCAGCAACCAAGTAACATACCTAGTAATCAAGCAGCATACCTAGTAACCTAGCAGCATACTTAGTAACCTAGCAGCATACCTAGCAACCTACAGCATACCTAATAACCTAGCAAGATACAAAGTACCCTTGCAGCATACCTAGCAACCTAGCAGCATACCTAGCAACCAAGCAACATACCTAGTAATCTAGCAGTATACCTAGCAACCTAGCTACTAAAATGATTTTAATGAACATTGTTGGGCCTGACCTTGCCAAGTAATTGATTAAATATGAACATGATTTAGTGATTTTAAGGGGGTCTAGTTAAGGATTAAATATTTCAAACAGATCGAGAGGATTGTACACATCCACCTTGAGATTTGTCTTCTTTGACAAATGTTTAGAAAACTACATTTGTTAAAACTCATAGTTTTCATCGTATATGCAACACTTGTACATTAAATGGATGATGTCATCATGAAATTACATATTTACTACAATTTAATTGATTTAATACACTAGTATAATCAATGATATTATTTAAAATTCATGTGCAATTAATACTAATAAATATGTTAGAAAGTTGGTTATTTTTGGAATAATTTGTAGCGTTATTAATTTTTCGCTTGAATCTACTGTAGGAAAGCAAAGAGGAAGTTGGAAGAGCTGTGACATTTCTGTCAATCAACTAAGCCTTTTTACAGGGGTGTTCTTTATGACGCAGTAAAACTGGTTTTAAGACCTGTGAGGGGTTTGACCTTTTCACACCTGATGCTCTGTTGAAGATTGACAGCAACCTAGCGAATTAGCACTACCTCAGAACAATTCCTTCTGTCAAGCCTGAATTTATATATTAAATGACTAAGGGGCTAAATTTCAATAACTGTATCTTTATTTAAAAATAACTATTCATTTTAGCCAACTCTTTATTTAGAGTCCTGCAAAATAACTCTGTTTTCTTTCAACCTCTGCCCAACGATTTCATGCTATTTTTGGTACCTCCTTAGAGATTTATTCTACTTAGCCAGGCAGACATAATACAAAGATGGATTCTACTGATTAGATGCCAAAAAGAGCAGGACAACGCTTGAAAATTATGAAAATCGAGGGTTGACTTAAAGTTGATGCATTTATTGACCTATAGCCACATAGTAAATGTTTTCATTAGGTTTTTGGATAAAGAATAATGGAATATATATATATATATAGTTATCAAGAACATGTGGGATAGAGAGTGCAGTGCACACACAAGAAAAAAAAATCACAAGGAGTCAGATAGATTTACGAGGATCTCTCGCCTTTCGTCAGTGAGAAGTGAAAAGAGTCTCTCACGAAGGGCGAGAGATCCCCAAAAATGTTATTTCTTGTGATTTTTTCTTTTTGTGTGTGCACTGCATCTCTCTGTCCCACATGATCTTGATTACTATATATCGCAGCCGCGAGTGTTTCATTTTCGATATGTACTTTATATATATATACATAGTGAGAGAGAGAAAGAGAGAGAGAGAGAGTGTGAGAGAGAGGAAAATAACTGTGTGACATGCAGGTCAGTGATGAAAACAGCTGTGTTCTATGGAAAACATTGAGGATCAACAGTTACTGGCTCCAAAGTAAACAAATACACAGTTTTCCGGGTGTGCTCGTATTTTGTGTTTTAGCATTTTCCTAGCTTTCAAAACTAAACGTCAAATATTTATACTTGTCAAATAGCATTACTGTTTCATTCCAGCGAATATACAAAGTTGAAAATGGTGCTATATCATATAGAACTACTGTAATATATATATTATATNTACAATTGATTTAAACACCCCAAAAAAATAATATTTATAAAAATTTTTAGTTCAGTTTATAAATTTCATTTTCAAACTTTAATAACCTATGACATTATCTCAATAATCAAACCTTAAATAGCAAGAGAGGAAGGGGGGAAGGGTTATAGTAAGACAAAAGTTGATAAAGGTAGTATGATTATTCTAATTGGAATTTTAAAAAAATGAATTGATCTTGGCATACGTAAAATTTAATTTGTTACAATTGTTGTTTTAGAAAAACTTGCGTTTTATAATGAAAAACACTTATTAAGTTGGTTATTCAAGACTATAACTTCAAAGTATGAGCTCATTCCTTAATGAACAACTGGCAAGCTTTTGACCGTAGAGATTATTAGTAGAGAATTTTTGTTGGGGTTAGGAATATTTGATCAGGGTGACATGAAGTCCCCTTTCGCCTTCATGATAACGCTGAAGATGGCTTACAATGTAAACCGAAACGTCGGCGGATTAGAAAAATTTCACATTTTTTAAATTCTATTTTTTTTTGGATCAACCTTAACCGAAACCTGACAACAATTTTTATCAAGAACATTACATAGTCAGTCTTAGTGACCTTAGGAAATGTAAAGTTTTACTTGAGCATAACATAGGGATTTCAATGCTATTAATCTTTTAGGGGAAGATATATAACACTGATCAAAATCTCCTGAAACCAAATACGTTTTTTGTAGTCGCACCGTTTTTAGTAATAAACAGTAGCTGCAATGCCACAAATTTTACACTAATACAAACTAATAAATAATGGTCGATAATGGAGTAAAAACAAATGGGGATTCTATTTTTTCTATTTTATGATTTTCTCCTAGGGAAATATTGTTAAAGCTCCATCGACCAAGGAAAGATTCACACAACGAGGGGAAGAGCGTCCTTGGTCCTGTTCTTTATACCATTTTCACTGCCGACATCCCAACACATCCTGACACACTCCTCGCGTCCTATGCAGATGACACAGCCATACTCTCCTGCAACCCAGATCCTGACACTGCCTCAAAAAACCTTCAATCCCACCTTAACTCCATTTTCCAGTGGTCAAAACGCTGGCGAATACTCCTAAATGAGAAGAAATCAGTTAATGTAACCTTCACACTCCGCAGAGGTCAATGTCCGCCAGTCCTCCTTAATAACGTTCCCCTTCCTTCCTTTCCGACAGTCCGCTACCTTGGGTTCTACCTAGACAGTAAACTAACCTGGAAGACTCACTTACAGACAAAGAGACAAGAGCTAAACAGACGCTTTGGACAGCTCTACAGATTGCTGAACCACAGGTCCAGATTAACAATAGAAAACAAAATAACTATATACAAAACATTAATCAGACCCATCTGGACATATGGTATTGAGTTGTGGGGCACAGCGAAGCCATCAAACATTAGATGCATCCAGGGGTTCCAGTCCAAAGTCCTTCGCACAATCCTCAACACTCCTCCCTACGTATCCAATAAAACCATCCATTCTGACCTGCAAGTACCTTTTGTTTCCGAGCTCATCCCCTCCAGATTTGATAAGTTCCACACAAATATCCAAGGACATCCAAATCCTCTAGTCCTCTCCTTGGCATCCCACGTCCATCCCGACAACCCTCCCCGACGCCTCAAGAGGAGGTGGCCAAGGGACCTCCTACTCCAGTCAGTTTAGTATAATACCTAGGGAGTGAATGCACTGGCATTTTTCTCCCCCTCTCAATCCCTCCTTGACTCCCTGCCTAGTCTCCTTCTTATCCTAGGATAAGGAGAAGATGGGTGCCGGATAGTCTATCGCGGGTTAACCTGGGCTCCTCTCTGAGGACGGGTTACGTCCCGGGATAGACGAGCAAGGACTCTTATCATGTACCCCATCAAAAAATTAAGTGTAAAAATGTACAGATAATTTTTTTTTAATAAAGAGTTAATATATATAATTCCCAGAAAAAAACGAGGGGAAGAAAAATAATTTATTTGATTTTCTGATCCCATAAATCTTGTGAAACGAGGAGAGAAAAAAGGAGAAGTTAATTATGAGTCCTGGCTTAAGTGATGAATCAATTATTCACTGATGAATGCTACTAATATTCCTGTTTCGCTTTAATTAAAAATTAACGGGGGGTTGTAAATCAGGTGAGTTTTGTTATATTTTAAATTACAAACCTTTTCAGTTATTTTTTTTCCAGGATATTTAATATCTAAGGGATCTTTGATAGCAGCAAAAAATATAAATTGTATCCCTAGCCCCCCACCTCACCAACTTCAAAGTCTTCATAATGTTCTTTATATATTTTTGAATTCTATTTTGGACAATTTCAATCATCGGCGGGCGAAAAATTAATTTATTTTTATCTCATTATGAAAATAATCAATTTTTAACAATTAATGAGAGGGAATAGAATAAAAAAATCTATCTGTCCTGGTCCAGGACTGGTGGTGTAATGGCTAAGCACGCCGGCCCGGACAGCAGGAGATCAAGGTTCGATTCCTGGCTGGGACAGATAGATTTTTTTATTTTATTTCCTCTCATTAATTGTTTAAAATTTACGTGGGATAAAAAACCACAAACAAATAAAATATTTATAATCAATTTTTCTGCCATTTGTCCTTATTAAGTGAAGACATATAATTTATTTGAAAGGTTAAATTCTAAAGAGCATTCTATTTATAAAAATAGTTATATTCATCTTCTCTGTCAAAAGCTCTTAAAAAATAGATATTCCTAAAGGTGAATTTTATCAGTTTTTCCTTTTTTACTACTGAAAAAAGGAAAATTCAGCTTACTTATCAAAAATACTATGGTGTTCGGTGAGAAGTGTTTGGAGTTGAAGCCATAGACAGAATCGGTTCTCTAGTTTTCGCCTTAACTTTTCTCTGTCAAAGCTACGGTGAGCTACCCACAATTAACTCATGGTACAGTGTACTCAGAATAGGCCTTGGACAAGGGTAGGGCTACGTGTGGTGGCCTTCGAAGCACCGTCTTCAGGGTTTGATTCTCTCTCACTGCCAGATCGGAACGGCTACTAACCGGTCGAGGTATCTGATTTCAACCCAGAGTGCGTACTATTCTCCAAACGGTTTCACTACCTTTGCTTAGGGGGATTTCATCTTCCTACTTTACCCTCCACTTACCTGCTAACAACAATTTATTTAATTCCTCAAAAAAAAAAATATAAAATATTACTTTAATTTAATTCTATGAGATTTAATTGGTTGGTGAGGCGCAGACCCGGATGGGGCTGTTGGGACAACAGATTAGAGATAACAATCGGCTGTTAGCTTTAGGAAGATAGGCTGGGCGTAGGGTGAGATAAGCTAATCCACCCTTCCACTCAAGACCCCTCCCGACTGGTATATTCTGTAAGCTGACTCACTTATAACTGAAGACACAGCGTCACAGCTTCTGAGGATTTCAAACACAAGTCCCTACTGCTTCGTTCACTATGTACAAGAAATTCCTGATAAGAATGTCCTCTGTAATTCATGTGACAGTAATGAAGAGGGCACATAGCTTTGCTGTTTGAGGATCAACAGCTGACCGCCTAATCTAATAAATTTGCTCATATTACTATTTAATATACAACGAATGAGTAAATACACTACTGATTAACTATTTTCTTTGTAGACGATGGAAGATCAGAGAACAAGAAAAATAACTTTCAAAACACTTTTATTATTTAATTAGTTTCGTGTCATCTTCTTCAGAGGCTTAAATTTAATTACAGATTTTACAGATATTGTTTATTTGAAAAGAGGTCCTCAACTTTTAAAATAATCGGCGCCTAGATTTAGTGAAAAGGATGCAAGGTCAAGGAAAGGGGTCCTCCAGTTAGCAACACCTCTTTTCCTTTATTAGTAGTAAATTGTTTTTTTATTCTTCAAGTTTTTGTTATATTCCTAAATTTCAATTTCTTAAATAAAATAATTTCGTATCATCTAAAAAGGCTTGTCTGCCAGTAAAGGTAAATTTTCCTTGAGTGGTTGTGCTATGTCCTTTGCCGACATAAACGATCGAAATATCAAGATTAATCTCAGTGCCTCTTTGTCGACTTCATTACCCATGTAATTGCCATAGATAACTAACTACATGTCCAGGAACCCACATCAACTGAAGAATGGTAATGTATAGTATTCGCCATCAAATGTGTAGCAAATATATTTTAAATACAGTTCAGGGGGCCGATGGAATCCCCTGGCTACAATTATATTGCTATCAGATCTTGCTGTAGAAAGGCGGAGAGCTGCTGATATAACATTTAATTCTACAGTTTTGCTTTAGTATTAACTTATCACTTTCTACTCCCAACCTTCTTCCTACAGCTAAATAATCTAAAGGGTTATTATAATTACCAATGAATATAGAACTATCATACCTTCTATTATCCGTCTTCATTGGTTTCTGCAAACCATCTTCTGTTGGCGAGCGCTTTCGGACATTATCCATCCTCGTAGGCGAATACATGCGTTCACTTTCACTGTCTGCTTTTAACTCTTGTTGTGTACAGACAGTGACACTGAACACATGTATTCGGCCACGAGGATGGGTAATGTCCGAAAGCGGTCGCCAACAGAAGATGGTTTACAGAAACCAATGAAGACGGATAATAGAAGGTATGGTAGTTATTCCTACAGCTAAAGGCCTTTTCATTTCTTGAAATTGTTGTCGTAACAGTTATATTAATATTTTATAGATATTAATTTTGTTGTGGTATATTATTCCACGTAAATATACCTAGCCCTGGCTGGGACAGATAGATTTTTTATTCTATTCCCTCGCATTAATTGTTCATTAATATTTTATATTTTTTTAAGTTATATATTTTCAATTTACTTAAAATGAAAGGTGAAAATAAATTGCTATCTTCAGTTACTTGCCAGAGAAGGTAAATGTAAGCACAGAGGTTTTCCAATGACTCGTTCATAGCAATAAATGAAATATACAACAATGTAGTGTTGGGAAATGATCTGATTACATTAAAGAATTTATTTATTTGTTATTCGGGGTCATTTCCAAAAGAGGAAAATTATATACAGGATAAACTCCCATCCTGGGAGGTATCGTCTGGCTTCTATTGCTAAACTAAATAATCGTTTGATTGCTAAATTTAATCAATTAATAATAAATTTGCTTTGGATGGACAAATTGTTCATGGAAATGGTAACTTAATGACGGATTACGTAGGATTTACGTAGACTCTGCACGCGTCGTTTACAGTGTCTGCAATATAGCAGAGGTGAAACCCCAGTCTGAATGTTTAAGACTGAGCTCGTATAAAAGACTCCGGTGGAAATTCGGTTAAACAAAAGAGGCGATTCCATAGTCAAGTTTGGAGCTAATAAATGCCTTTTATATTAATATTATATTATATCTATCAACTTCCCACGACGAGTAAAAACAAAGCACTTACAGCAAATTTAATTTCTTAAAACATTTTTTTTGCTAAGACCCTAATTTGTTCCTTTCCTGTTAAGTGTCTGTTGAAATTCAATCTAAGAAGCTTAAGTTCGTAAATATAAGATATACCTTTGTTATTTAAAATTAGGTCCGATACTTTAAGTTAATGTATTTTCCTTGAGAGGCAAACACACTTTTTTTTCTGATAGAAATAATTTTTTTTATTGATTCTGCCGTAACTGATATTCTTTTAAGCCTCTTGTATTTTTGGTATGGCTTATTAAATATCCAAAAAGATCTTTTCAGAATAGATCTTGAGCACATCTATAAATTGAAATTTCTGTACTTCTCAGGGAAGACTACGACTAAAAGCATATTACTGCTATAAAATAGAGAATTGTACTTAGTATCCTTTCTTGAGACAGGAGTATAAATTATGTTTCCTATACGAACGTAGAATGTTCTTCCAATAAGAAATTTTGAACAAAAATTTTTTTTCGTTAATCAAAATATTTTATATTTTGTCAGGTAGTTTTTTCCCAAAAAATTTCCAAATGCCAAAAAAAAAAGAAGATTTTTTACTATGATTTATGCCCAGAAAGCATTTTTATTAAAAAGGTTTTTTTTATTTTTGTAAAGAATGTATGGAAGTCTATTGTCAGGGAGTTTAGCGGTTTTTACAATGTTTTTAAAATGTAAATTGAGAATGTAAAAAAATATCCATATTCGTTTTCAAATATAGCATATGGGCAGGAGGGGACCCCATATGTTTTTAAGGAGGAGAAGAGTATGAATGTAGAAAGCTATTTAAGAGAATTTAAAAAGATTTGTTTTTCAAATTATTTTTCAAAATCTTTTTAAAGTCTCTTACATAGCTTTCTACATTCATACTCTTGATATCACATTATATTATTGCAATTCTCTATTATATTATTGTCAATTATTATTGTATTTTCATGACATTGTATTTCTACAGCCCTGAAGATGGCTTACAATGTAAGCCGAAATGTCGGCAGATAATCCTTTATTAATAAGTACATTTTTTAAATTTGTGTTTTTTGGATATACCTTGACCGAACCCCAACTAAAATTATCTAAGAATAATACCTACGGTCAAAAAACTCTCCTTTTGCTACTGTCTTGTCTCTGTCGGTGATGGCTAGCTTTAGCGGAGGATGTGATAACTTGCTGTTCAAAAGCCAAGGAGTCACCCTCTGAAAACGAGTGTCACCAGGTCCTAGTTCGCAAATGAAAGATTGATAGTCCTCCATCCACACTTTTCGAAATTCTTCTTGAAACTGCCGGTTTCGTTTTGGTTCAATTTCCTCTTAAGCTGTGGTGTCCTTCAATGCTGTTATTGACGTCATACTCCTCTGTTTTTTAAGACAAGCTGAAAGATATGACGCGTTGGGAATTATCTAGAAATTTTACGGTTGAAGTGAGTTATATTAACTTCTTCAGTTGAGCTTTTCAGGGCTTTGCTAAATGCCCTAATTGCTGGATCTACATCTTCTTTGGGTCTGTACAATGAAAATATAGTTATTTTTTTTAGTTTAAATAGTAAATAAATGGACAATGAACATGTCCATTAATTAACCTGGGAGTAAACAAAGATATGGAGGAAGTGCCTAAATCAGGAAGGAGGAATTTAATGTAAGTAAATTCTTTTGACGTTCACCACGCCCTGTGGTTTCAATTCAGCTAATATTTCATGATCATTGCAATTTTATATTTCATATGAACGATGGTTATAACAAATCCGATCCTTAAACTTTTGAAAGGAACAGAATGAAGGGGCCATGAAGGGAGGGGCTACCTACAGGTCCCATTCCCATTTTAAACACCCATGGCTAAGGACAAGCTTTTATTTATAAATAAAAACTTGTCCTGGGTGGGATTTGAACCCGCAGCATCAGGATTGCGAGACCTAAACGGATTTCCCGAGATACTCTGGCACCCTAAAAGTACACTTTAACTCTAATGAATTTTTTATATTAACTTCATTATTTACCTTTTCTTCTTCCGGGTTGGACCGTGTCAAGTTGTTGATAGTTGCCGAGCTTTCGCACATCATCTGATGGCTTCTTCAGGGCTGAGTAGAGCATCTCTACTCAGCCCTGAAGAAGCCATCAGAGGATGTGCGAAAGCTCGGCAACTATCAACAATTTGACACGGTCCAACCCGGAAGAAGAAAAGGTAAATACATCTGACGACTGTCGAAGCCTACGTGAACAACTTCATTATTGGCATCTGTTCTCTAATCTATATATATATATATATATAGTTATCAAGAACATGTGGGATAGAGAGTGCAGTGCACACACAAGAAAAAAAAATCACAAGGAGTCAGATAGATTTACGAGGATCTCTCGCCTTTCGTCAGTGAGAAGTGAAAAGAGTCTCTCACGAAGGGCGAGAGATCCCCAAAAATGTTATTTCTTGTGATTTTTTCTTTTTGTGTGTGCACTGCATCTCTCTGTCCCACATGATCTTGATTACTATATATCGCAGCCGCGAGTGTTTCATTTTCGATATGTACTTTATATATATATACATAGTGAGAGAGAGAAAGAGAGAGAGAGAGAGTGTGAGAGAGAGGAAAATAACTGTGTGACATGCAGGTCAGTGATGAAAACAGCTGTGTTCTATGGAAAACATTGAGGATCAACAGTTACTGGCTCCAAAGTAAACAAATACACAGTTTTCCGGGTGTGCTCGTATTTTGTGTTTTAGCATTTTCCTAGCTTTCAAAACTAAACGTCAAATATTTATACTTGTCAAATAGCATTACTGTTTCATTCCAGCGAATATACAAAGTTGAAAATGGTGCTATATCATATAGAACTACTGTAATATATATATTATATTAT
>KZ810509.1:12165-30961 GCA_000696205.2 Oncopeltus fasciatus
TTTTAAACACCCATGGCTCAGGACAAGCTTCTATATTATAAATAAAAGATTGACCTGGGCGGGATTTGAACCCGCGGCGTCAGGATTGCGAGACCCATACGGATCCCCTGAGCTAGCCTGGCGCCCCTCTAAAAGTAATTAAACAATTGTGTTTTCTGACCATATCATCTCAATTCATGAACTTTATTATGAAAATTCAGGGAAATCTGCTATTATCAAACACTAATATGCTTATTTGATTATGATTATGTTCCAATTTTCTTATAATAATTTGCAAATGGAGAGGGAAGAATGGCTCAAAAAAAAAAAAAAAAAAAAAAAAAGTAAGTCAATTTAAGATGATAAAACAAATTTGATTCTGTTACATTTACAAAATTATATTTAAAAACGACCATTTTAGGCAATGTGATTGTTTTATAAATGAAAATAAAATTCATTAAAGATTCGAAATTACTGAATTTGCTCGAATGTTACAATAATTTTCATAACGTGAGATAGTTTATTTTTGCCCATTTTTCATTTACTATGAAATCATATAATTGGTTTATCAAAGAAATTATTTTTGTTTATTAAATAGTCCAAAATATCATTTAAATACAATTTTTACAAAACTATTTCAAAACAGAAGACTAATAAAAAAAGTTTACACTTGTGATAGAAGCTAATTATGAAACCCTCTATAATTGATCTATGGAATTACCTTGGTTGTTTCATCCAAATGCTAATACACATATATTACCAAATCAAGTTAATTGACTTTTGAAAGGACACCTGCACAGTGGAGAAAGATACTGATTAGTTTGTTTGGAAGAAGGAAGAAACTGGAGGGAAGAGGGAGCAAGGAAGGTGGGATAAGTGGGACTGTTTCATTGCCCACTGCTTAGTAAGTAGGCTTGAAAAAATCAACAAGAATTTATTTTTGAATGGGAAATTTTTGGGTGGCGACATAAGCCATATCTAGGATTGATGATCATGCCAGGTAGAATTTGGAAAGCCAGGCCAATATAAGTTTAAAAGGAGGGGGAGGGTATATCCCAAATGACATACATACCCTTCTTATCCCACAGGTCAGACATATCCTTTCTTGTCCATCTATACTTTTATTAGATTGGCTTTCCAGATACTTCCTGAAACAATTTTCAGCCCTAGATATTATGTATTGCAAGCTGAAATGTTAGGATTAAAGAATAAATTATTGTTAATTATTTCATTCAAGACTTTTTTTAAAAAGTCTATTCTTTCTAACAAAACCTTAACTATTAGTGCACTCATACAAGTCTGATAGTTTTGTGCTAGTAATTCTTCTTGATGTCATTTGCAACTATGGTCTAGATAAAGTAAAGAATGCAGTTATTATCTCCTTTACAATTTGGTTTTAAATAGGCTCTTTTATTTTTTCTCTTCATGAAGCTAATTAATCTCATCACTAGTGATGTGCAATTTAAATTAAAAATACAAAAATTTGTTAAGAATTATTTCTCAGTGACATTTTCTTTTAAAGGTGAATCACTGTGTAGACCTCATAGTGAAAGCAAAATGCGATCTGAAACTACAATGGAAGTTCCTCCTCCACCTCCTCAATCAGCTCCTCCTGCTTTAACTGATGAGAGTGGTAATACTATACAAATATTATTTAATGTTTTATTTTTTGACCTTGTACATTTCACCAACAACTTATATTATAAAATTCATTCTTACTTTTCTTTTGTCTTTTCTGTACCTTTACACAGAAAGTCAGATTTTATTTCTGAAATAATTCATAAGAACCAGTTAATTTTGTTTGAAAATTGAAAAAAAATCAAATATTAATAATGTTGATTTATTCATTTTTTTAAAAATTTATTAATATATCCCTTTTGAAATGTTTCATATACTTGCATTTTATTTCTTGTTTTACTCTTTAAACTAGTACTATGTTTTGTTAGCATACGTTATTTGATATTTATTAATGCTTCACGATGTTTCTCTGTCTGCCCTCGATATGTCCATCACTATAGACATAGTTATGTCTATCACTATTCTTATTACATGTTTATTCACTTTGAATTCTATATATTTTCAATTTGTAACTAATTTAAAAACTATATTGTATTTAGGCCGATAGGGTTTTCAGAAATTGAAAAACTGACTATCGGACCCAAGCCATGAGGCCGCTGGTTGGAGCAAGGATGAAAATTAAAAAGAGTTTAAACAATTGAAAGAACAAAATAAATTATATATTTCCTCCATAAAAATAAAATAAAATAAGCAGGCAATTCAATACTGTAATACAATTTAATTAATAATATAATTCTGTACACAAAAGGAAATAAAAATTAGAAATCATAAATGAGGCGCCTTCTATAATAAAATAAAAGTATAAAATGTATATAAATACCATACAAATATATAACAGGAATATTGCGGATTACCAAGCCTCCNTTTATCTACATTTATTTAAAACTAATGTCATTCAGTTAAAGAAAATTACATTAAAAAAAACTTTTTTCTCTTAGTCAATTTGAAAAAAAAAATCATGTTCTTTTATTATCTGATTTTTATCTCTCCTACTCTATATAACTCTGTTTTGCAGTCTAACAAAAATAAAGATATTATAGCATTTTTAGCTGAATTATACCTGATGAGCTATCTCAGACAGGCTTGCCTTGTGCAGGAGCCCTCTAAATGCTCATAGGGATTAAACAGTGACTTGGGTTAAAAAGTATTAAATTCAGTTAACATATCTATAGATTGTATTCGGAACCAAAATTAATTTGAGAACCAAAAAAAAAGTATTGATTATAAGGAAAACAAAAAAATTGCTTGTTTAAATCCATAATAATTATTTTATTGATTAAATAAATAAAACTTAAGCTCAAACTAGTTTAGTCTTTATTAAAATTGATTTCTTAAAAGTGTGAACAAGTTCTCAACCTCCTGGTTTCAGATGTGGACCTTAAAGATAGGGCTGGAGGAAAAAGCCTATTCTAGCCAGGCCCTCTCTAGTTGAGCATTGTGCTCTATTGCAGTTGTTTCTCCTAATTTCCTATCCACAAATAAAACTGAATGTAAGGAATCTATTACAAAATTAACTCATTTGATTATGTAATGAATATTATTAAAGCAGATGTCATGGATAAAATAAAGTACTTTTATTTACTGTTTCATTAAAACTAATAATTATTCAGGCTCATAAATAGTTACAAAATCAATTTGATTTATGAGTTATTATAAATGAAAGTCCCAAACTTATGCAAGAAAAATATCTGAGATTCTGTGTCTATTTGTACTTACATGCCAGGTTGTGCATATGTATTAGTATATTTATTTGTTTGTGTGTGTAGTATTTTAAAAGAATATACTTACATGTACACATTTTGGGTGCGTAAATGATTTTTTTAATACTTACATATGTCCCTAAATATGCTTGTAAATAATATTATTTGATAACTGTTTGAAAAGAAAAACTTAAAATATAAATGAATACATTGAAAAAATAAATCTATAACTATGGGCTGGAAAATTAGAATTTTTCTTACAAGACTATTAGTTGTTGATTGACAAGTAAAAGAAACTCTGGAAATAATCCTATGTACAATTTGCGATTCTTAGTAAACAAATTTTAACTGTTTAATTTCAAATTAATTATATTTTTAGTATCTGTCATAATTGTATGCGTTTATTTTTCAACTAAAATATGTACTAAATTTAATTTAAACACCTAATTATATTCCTTGGAGAAGAAAATAAAAGATTTTGAAACGTCCTTTGTTTCAGCTAGTGACACTTTTTAGTGCCAGCCAATTAAGTGCTAAAATAGTAAACGATAAGTACAAGCAATCAGTACCATTCTATAGTATATGGTGTGCTTGGTGGTTCTCCACCATACACACTTTCTAGACCAACTTGTGGTGGGGCCAGGTAGGGCATGAGCATATTTAAATATATACATTCATACATGTACGTTTATATGATAATATACATTCATAATTTATGTTTACATACATAAAAGTTTATATATTTGTAATTTATAGATAATATCATAGAAAATATGAGTGATTAGTGCTTTATTTAGCAAGTTGGGATTCTGTTAATTAAGTTAGCAACCAATAGAAAGTGGGAGCAGGTCTACCTGATGAGTAACAGTCGAAGATATGTCCACTCCAAAAATTTGTCAGAAAACTGAAAATATATCAGCTTAAAAATAAAGCTTGCAACATAAAATCTAATCCTGACTGTTTCTCACAAATTTTTAATGAGATTTACTTTGTCACTCATGCTGGATTGCGATATGGAGTAAACTATAACTGGGATCTTCATCACTTCAACTCAAGATCGATTTCGTTACTACTCTTTATAAATCAATTTGGTTAGCAAATCGTCACCTCATACTGGTTTCTAAGCCTCATTGACGAAAATAACATACTTGTTTCGGAAAAAAAAAAGGCCCTATAATAAATGTTTGTTTATATAAAACTGGGTAGAAAGAAGTGACTGGATTTGACTAACCTTATAAGTCAATATTTTTCATTTAAGGATCATTCATAAAATTAGATATGTAAGCTATTATACTGTTGAGTATGTTGTAGCAATTAATGAAAATTTTGAACAATCAGAAATTTTATGAAAAAAAAAAAAAGAATGCACATTATAATTAATGAGCAGCATTTGAAGACAGGTAGATAAGAGATATATTTTAACCCTTTTTTATTTAACCATTGACTGTCAAATAAAAGACGGTTACAACTTAAAATAATAAAAAAAAGGATAGTAACTTAAAATCTTAAGAAACAATAATCGATTTTTTCACCTTCATAGAGTATAAGGATTATAATTTTAATTATTGTTCTAGTATTTGAAGACGTATAAGATATCTTGAAGTGTTCTTGGAAAAAGACTAGTGACTCGATGTCCCAACAAAAGAAGGTCTTTTGTAACGCTACTGAATTGAGCTTGGGAAAGCTGTCAGGTGTTCTGAATATGTGCTGGGCCGTGCTTGGTAAAAACGTCTCAGGAGCTCTCTTTGTCCCGGATCTCGGGGAGGTGGGGAGCCCAGAACCAATAATAAATTGTTTCGGTCCCGATCCGGTTGGAGGAGCGATTCGTAACATGTCGCTTTTTTCCCCGTCCCCCGAAGGCGGCCGCCATTGTTACGGCGAGAAGCCGGGACGAATCGGCCTCTTCGCTTTCCCAGCCACCCAGAGTAATCGTCCTGAAACAAAGGGTTCAAGCCGCAAACGCCCGCAGTGGACCCATCTTCCGAAGCGGAAATCAATGGAGATTTCCTCAGAATAAGATAGATTCATTATAAAATTTAAATTACTTGCTTTAAAATTGATACCCTTTAGAAGTGATTTTTTTAAAAACTTTCTATGTGCAAGTGTACAGGAAATGTTTTTGTTCAGTAAAGTTTGCAGTGAAAATTTCTTGCGAATATTTTTGTGTACTAAAATAATCCAGAAAGCTTGGAGCTCCGTAAACTAACAATATTTTCCATGTTTCACTCGTGAAGCACTCGTGGCTGCAATATATAGTATTCAAAAACAGGTGGGATAGAGGGTGCAGTGCACTTCAAAAATAAAAAAATCACAAGGAGTATAATTTTCGGGGATCTCTCGCCCTTCGTTTGTGAATCGCCCCCAGGGCGATTGGGTTTTCCCTAGTCCTCTTATTGTTGGCAATTGATGCCAGGTCTTAAAGTGGCTTTGAGAATGTGGATATAGGCGCACTCTCTCGTCTTCAGTTGCAAATCTGAGCCCGTTTCGGGAAGTTGTTCAATCACTTGAACTTGGAAAACGTCCTTAAAACCAATATAAGGACTAAGGATATAAGGATATATATACCCATTAATCCATA
Organism: Oncopeltus fasciatus; assembly: GCA_000696205.2. Taxonomy (NCBI): domain Eukaryota; kingdom Metazoa; phylum Arthropoda; class Insecta; order Hemiptera; family Lygaeidae; genus Oncopeltus; species Oncopeltus fasciatus. The sequence goes on from KZ810509.1 coordinate 18,001, forward strand.
ACATTAATGGATCGTAGACTACAGAAAGGGGTAGTTCAAGTTTCTGGCAAATTCTTCTACAATTATAAAACATCCGAATATGAAGCACCAAGAGAAGTATGGGAAGCCTTACTGGGGTGAGGTAGAGAGACTATAATAAATAGCTCTGAAGATACTCTAACAAACTTGGCTGGGAATGTTCGGACGGGGTTGTCTGAGGGATATTATTGCCCAGCTACCCCTATTTATTGCCAAGTAGGTGAATTGCTCCCATTGCTCTCAGTTGGGTTTCGTGGGAAGATATAGCTGTCGAATCTTCCCCTGCCCCCATCCCCCACTCACACCCACCTTTATTTGTGGTAATCTCTTTTCCTTTTGTTCTAACGCTTTTGTCGTTCCACACAATGGATTTCTATTACTCCTCGCCGTTTTATATTTAAAAAAAAAAAAAAAAAAAAAAAAAAAAAAAAAAAAAAAAAAAAAANCTTCATTGGTTTATTCAATTCTACAATATTTGCATCAGTAAATATGTTCAAAAAAGGAGTAGCGCATTTAAAAAAAATGTTTTCTAAGCAATTATGAACTATGACCAACTCTATATAGAATTTATTTAATTTCGAAAGTTATTTTTACAGGATGGAGGAGGGAGTTCTAAGAAGCAGGTTCAGTGGGTGCAAGTATGGCTTACAAATAAGCTAATTATATTGAACAAACATAATATTTATGTATTTATAAATATTTATTGAACATAACATAGCATAATGGGTTTTTTTTCAAGAGTGAACAATTTTAGTAAATTTTTTATTGCAATTTATTTGTCTTTTTAGCATAGTATTTTTGGACTTTAAAATATAAATTTATAAAATGAATTTTTTTTTTACAATTTACAAATTTTGAGACGGTTATATTTACTTATTGCAATAGGTTTTTTCTGAACTCTGGTTTCTTAAACTCTAATCTCTAAAATAGTCACATACGGGCAATTCAGGTTGTGTTAATAAGTGTGATTATCCGATTTTTGTCCTTCTTCATATCTGCCCTTCTTTTTTGCATCAATGTTCTTCTGGAACAGTTTATACAAATTTCCATTCTTTCAAGAAAATTTTAATATTATAAATAATCAGAAATTAATTTTTGTTATTTGTACATTTGTTCTTGTCAAATAATAAGTCACATCAATCAAGACATGAGTCATTTCCCGCACCAAAACGTTAAAGTATGATTTATGTTGAATATGTTAATTAAAGATTCCATTACGATAATAACGTTGACTTGAACATTAGTTTTCTGAAATATCCAAAACATTTATACGACATATACATAATAATAAAGAAATTACAAGTAAAACTAAAACGGTGTGCAAGCTACGGTCTTTGAATGAAGATTGTTTGTAAGATTTCTGCGTTTTCTATATTTTGTGGAAGCTCTATTACCATTCTAAACCATAGTTAGATACAATTTTTTTTTTTATACAAAAAGGATTTCTGAATTTTTTTACTGCTTACTTATGATAACAATACAACTTAGGAAGAGTCTGGGCCTCCTGCAGCTTGGACCGCTAGTCTTTTTCAGAGGTCCAAGAGGGGCCAAATGTCAACTGTCAAAATACTTACTGAAATATTCACTGAAGAATATCTTGTTTTTATCTTCTGGTCATGAGGGAATTCTCCAGGTCACGTCGTTGCCACTAGTCCCGCACATAGTAAGGACTTGACCTGAATCAGCCTTCTGCTAACAGATTTATTTTCATCGTCGTAAGTGTACTACTTCCATACTCCGTCTGTGCACACTGCTTTGAAGATCACTCCAACGATGGGATAAAGAAAGATCACAAACTAAGTGCTAAGGTGAAGCTTGGAGTTTTTAAGAATGGCTCCTATTAAAGGCATTTGTACTTCCTCTTGGTTCTGCTCTTCTTATTATAAATCATATCGCAAAACTATTACTTATTGCCCAAAAAGTAATAAATTTACATTATTATTATTATTTTACAATTAAATTTACATTAAATATTAAACTTACATTATTTGGCCTTCATAATTGCAAGATATTTAACCTTATTTGATCAATAACAGAATACAATATTTATAAAGTAAGTTTTGATTTTACCCTATGAAGTTGGAACCACTCCCTTTTGTCCCTTCTATAAACTAATTTTATTGAAATTTATTTCGCAATGACTATTATTTCAAAAAATATTCATAAAGATTGTCTTTCAACGAAAATTAAAACCTTAATGAATGTTCCCTGAGTGAAAAATCTATGTAATCTGCTCATCTTACCTTTCGAGCACTTTCCTCCTGTTAATCTCACTGAGAAATATTTTATTCCAAATTCATTGTGGTCATTTATAAGTGCAACCATCAAAGATTCACACCAATAATTGTATACTCACACACCCCTCCATCCTTTTATCCATATATTTCAACTAAATATTTGATGAAACCACGAAACATAATTTTTTTTATTCGTTTTTATATTTATATAATACTTCAAACTTCCCATTCAACCGCTTAGGGCTATGGAGGGAGAGGCTATCGAAAAGTAACAACCCTACTCGACACAGCCGTTGTTCGAAGTAAAATATGTCTGAACAGATTTTGGTAACAGGCTGTCTGCTTAGGCATGTGCAGGTATTGATTATATAATTGTGTAAAAGCTTTGACATTTTCCTTTAATTTCTGTGGTGCAAAGTGTATCAGAGATCTAGCAGACCAATAGTCTAAAAATGAAAGTTCGAATATTTGACTGGTAGTGCGTGTGTACAAAAGGTACAGTTTGCCAAAATAGAAAAAGTAAGCTAGAGTCGATTTACGTCTAGAAAAGAGAGTGCCTGTTCCAACATGGCTCATCCCTTACAATATTAAAATATGAAAACACAAAAACAAAACAACTAGGAAACTGAAAATAAAAGGGATCGTTGACAATCTTTAGTTGAAAAAATGTAATGTTACTGAACATAAGCAATATCAAATTTGAGAGTTGTGATGCAACAAACACTTTGAAGTAACTTGTTTCGTCACCAAAAAGGGCTACCAAAGTTTTCAAAACTATCAGAGTTTTCAGAGACGATATGGGAGTCTTTTTAAAGAAACACTTCCTTTGAAGTGTTTTGCGGAAGAGACACTATCATTAATAAAGTCTTCTGATTTATCTATATTTCAATATAATTTGACTCACAAGTAGATTGCAGAGAATTCTTCATCTAAATTTTGCCATTCTATTAGATTCCGTTAAAAAAAAAAAATTATTTTACATTTTAAGAGCCAAATATCTCAAAAAGTTCCAACAAAAGTTGAAGTACGCGGTAGGAAGATCAGAATCTTCTCCACGTTTGTTTACCATGATTGACGGTGAGTGTGTAATGGTTAACACACTCACCGTCAATCGTGGTAAACAAATATTCGTCGTGCATGTACACAACAAATTTACTATAGGAGTGCCACATTAAAATCTATCAATCAACTAGAGGACAGAAAAGTCAAAGAAGAGTACATTGTGAGTTTTTCGCTTTTTTAAGATTAATGAAATTACTTGCACAATTCTTATCGCTTGTGTTAAGTTCTTACGTTCTTCTTAGAGTAAAGGTATTCTAAAATAGTGAAGAAAAAGTGTCAAAAAGAAAAATGATAAAATAATAAACGATTTAAGAGTTCTAAATATTCGCTTTTGGAAAGCACATGACTGACACTGCGATGTTGTATGTAAACCTGTGCATCTGGTATACAATGCCGGTCACCGTCACTATCTATCACTATCTACAAGTACACTGATCCATCATTGCGAAAAAAACGTCATTCCCGTCGGACAGTTATCTTGGGATGTTAACAGTCTTACATTCAACAGATCCAACATGAATATGATCAAGAAGAAAAATTAGTACAGATTTCGCACAACCTCCTCATCTCAAAAGCTTGATACATCTGCCCCCTCTAAACAAAGAAAGGGCACAAGATTAACTTTTGTGGCACTGCTCTGGAACAACCCTAGAATAATGTTTTATTGCCTATTGGTCTATACCAATAATCACCTATGTGGCATGAATCTTTAAGAGTGCGACTGCATAAAACATTTCGTGAGCGATCTCGAGTACGCGTTCAATCGAAGCATCATTCGATTTGACTCGTTCAATATTTATCGATTTCGAACGTTGAACGAGTAATAACGAACTTCGGAAATTCGTGGTTGATTTGCCAAAGGAAAAAAAAAAGATGTTCGGCAATTGTTTTTTTACATGGTCACCTATAGAAGTTATTATCCTAGCGCCTCTTACCTCCTACCTTGCAGGCGCGAAGAAGAAAGACATCATAACCATAGCTTGGACAGACGAGTGCAGCGCAGCTTTGTCAGGTTGCGATAAAGAACGCAGCCGTCATCGGCCATCCGAAGCCCGACGCTAACCTCATTTTCGTCTGTGAAGTCTCCAACAGGAAGAAGGCAACATGTGGCCGCTGCTGGGTTATTGCTCCAAGGCTCTCAACGTAGCTCAGAAAAACTGATCGCGAACCTCGTCACGTTCAGCAACAACCCGAAGCCCGAAAATTTTCTGTTTACACCAACCATGCTTTCCACCCAAAACCGGAAACCACAACTCCTATACGTATCCGGAGGTGAATCACAAATATTCGTCATTTGCCAGTTGCAGAAAATACAGTGGCTGATGAGCAATCAAGGATCCACACGCCTGGGATAAATAAACGTATCCTTGTGAAGACGTCGACTTTGCATGGCCGACCCTATATTCTAGCAAACAAGTCTTAGGGCAGCTGCATGGCCTCCGTCATCCCGGCATCAGAGCATTGCGTCGACTGATTGCACAGAGGTTCTACTGGCCAGGGATCAACGCCGATATTTCAGAGGGCTCTTTGCGGCTTGACCTTTGAACGAGCGGTCACCGGACACACTTTTTTAAACATTTCCCTCATGCGGATGCTAACTTTCAGCGTTCAATCAAAGCATCGTTCGATTTGACTCCTTCAATATTTATCGATGTCAAACGAGTCATAACGTACGATGCACTTCGGCAATTGTTGTTGTTTTCATTTATGGTTTCTCTTGTTGAAATGCTAATTTTGTGTGTTTTTATTGATTTTTGTTTATGACATTTGTTGTTTTATTGATTTGTTGGATTTATTATTTTATAATTATCAGTATTGTTATTTTTATTTTCGTAGAAGACATTATATTTGTATTTTCACCAAACTTATTTTTTTATTGTCTTCTTAATGACCTGTACCATCTCCAAAAAATATACTTTCAATTTAAATAATACGTATATTTTCCTGCCCAATAATATTTTTATTACAATATGAATGTATGAATATATATNCAGAAGAAGCGATAAGGGCGTCATAAGATGTATGTGTATGAGGAAGGCAGAAGAAGCGATAAGGGCGTCATAAGATGTATGTGTATGAGGAAGGCAGAAGAAGCGATAAGGGCGTCATAAGATGTATGTGTATGAGGAAGGCAGAAGAAGCGATAAGGGCGTCATAAGATGTATGTGTATGAGGAAGGCAGAAGAAGCGATAAGGGCGTCATAAGATGTATGTGTATGAGGAAGGCAGAAGAAGCGATAAGGGCGTCATAAGATGTATGTGTATGAGGAAGGCAGAAGAAGCGATAAGGGCGTCATAAGATGTATGTGTATGAGGAAGGCAGAAGAAGCGATAAGGGCGTCATAAGATGTATGTGTATGAGGAAGGCAGAAGAAGCGATAAGGGCGTCATAAGATGTATGTGTATGAGGAAGGCAGAAGAAGCGATAAGGGCGTCATAAGATGTATGTGTATGAGGAAGGCAGAAGAAGCGATAAGGGCGTCATAAGATGTATGTGTATGAGGAAGGCAGAAGAAGCGATAAGGGCGTCATAAGATGTATGTGTATGAGGAAGGCAGAAGAAGCGATAAGGGCGTCATAAGATGTATGTGTATGAGGAAGGCAGAAGAAGCGATAAGGGCGTCATAAGATGTATGTGTATGAGGAAGGCAGAAGAAGCGATAAGGGCGTCATAAGATGTATGTGTATGAGGAAGGCAGAAGAAGCGATAAGGGCGTCATAAGATGTATGTGTATGAGGAAGGCAGAAGAAGCGATAAGGGCGTCATAAGATGTATGTGTATGAGGAAGGCAGAAGAAGCGATAAGGGCGTCATAAGATGTATGTGTATGAGGAAGGCAGAAGAAGCGATAAGGGCGTCATAAGATGTATGTGTATGAGGAAGGCAGAAGAAGCGATAAGGGCGTCATAAGATGTATGTGTATGAGGAAGGCAGAAGAAGCGATAAGGGCGTCATAAGATGTATGTGTATGAGGAAGGCAGAAGAAGCGATAAGGGCGTCATAAGATGTATGTGTATGAGGAAGGCAGAAGAAGCGATAAGGGCGTCATAAGATGTATGTGTATGAGGAAGGCAGAAGAAGCGATAAGGGCGTCATAAGATGTATGTGTATGAGGAAGGCAGAAGAAGCGATAAGGGCGTCATAAGATGTATGTGTATGAGGAAGGCAGAAGAAGCGATAAGGGCGTCATAAGATGTATGTGTATGAGGAAGGCAGAAGAAGCGATAAGGGCGTCATAAGATGTATGTGTATGAGGAAGGCAGAAGAAGCGATAAGGGCGTCATAAGATGTATGTGTATGAGGAAGGCAGAAGAAGCGATAAGGGCGTCATAAGATGTATGTGTATGAGGAAGGCAGAAGAAGCGATAAGGGCGTCATAAGATGTATGTGTATGAGGAAGGCAGAAGAAGCGATAAGGGCGTCATAAGATGTATGTGTATGAGGAAGGCAGAAGAAGCGATAAGGGCGTCATAAGATGTATGTGTATGAGGAAGGCAGAAGAAGCGATAAGGGCGTCATAAGATGTATGTGTATGAGGAAGGCAGAAGAAGCGATAAGGGCGTTACTTTATGAAAAGTATTAATGAAACAAAAGAAGGACTTTTAGTTGGCGGTAATTTATTAGAATGGAAAATATTAAAATATGGTGTGGAGCTACTATAAAAGAGGATATATTTACAGATGAAATATTATATTCCAAAAGAAAATTTAATCATCTTAATAAATTTAATCAAAATAAATTTATCATCCTGCCAGGGCTTTTACGATTGTTGACAGATGTAGTTGTTTTTTTCTTTTAATCTGATTTCTCATATTTTTTTTAGATTTTAGTAATTTTTTTTAAGTATGATAACTGAGAAATTAAGGAAGAAATGCAAATGATGAATAGATAGTAGCATAAACAAAGGAAAGGCTAACCTACCTTCTTTTCCAGTTAAAGGATAGCTCCTGATAGGTATTGCAAAAACCAACGATACTTTCAAAATAGGGCGCTTGTTCAAAGCAAACAAAATTTTTTGTTATTCAAAATAAATTTTCCTCTTGAGAAAATGTATTAACAATGAACATAACTTAATCAAGTGCTTGCTAAAAATAAGGCTGCACTTATTTTTTATGTGGCAATTTTTTTTTTCTTTTTTTTTTCTCCCATAAATGCAATGATGAATAATGAATATCAGAAAATCATGGTTTTCACAAAAATTTACCTCAATACAAGTGTAGAATACATTTAAAAAAAAAAAAAGAAAGTATTTTCGAATAGTTGGTAGCCACGAATGAAGATTATTGATATGAAGTATAACAGGGGTTATTGCGAATTGAGAACTACCTTAAAATGCCAAAAACAAGGGGATCCAATTTTCTACTGAAGATGTGTTCTCCGAGGAAAGCGAGTTCGATCAGAACGGCACAGATCCTCAACGAAAAAAAAGCAAACACCATGACAAATGTGATCTATCTGTAAAACATAATGTATAGCAGTCGTGGGGGTTTGCCAAGAAGATGACAGGGGTAGAATGCAATTAATTGCTGATTGCTTAAAGTGAAGACCTAGAGCACGATGAAATCATTTAACTACCCTCTTCTTTAATAAGAAATGGAGAATAAATTAAACTAAGTGAAGAGAAAGCCCCATATAATTAGTTAGGTATGAATCTCAAAGGCTTGAAAATTATTTGGTTTATCGGTAAAATTGTTTAAAAATTGCGAGATCTTCCTTAGACCAAAAAGGTTAGCAACAAGGCATCTAAAAGATTATTATTATTTCTACCACCAATGAATATAGAACTCTCATACCTTATATTCTCCGTCTTCCTTGGTTTCTGTACATCTCCCGTTGGCGAGCGCTTTCGGAACCTGTCCATCTTCTGGCCGAATACAAACGTTCACTGTCACGGTCCGTATTCAACTGTGTTTTTCTGTGTGTTAGTTGTGTCAGGTAGCTGTAGGGGTCACTTTTGTCGGTGGTCAGGTATGTTGCATGTGCGAGTTGAGGGTCATCGTCCATTATTCCAGGTATAAGTTGTAAAGGGTTATTATAATTTCTACCACCAATGAATATAGAACTCTCATACCTTATATTCTCCGTCTTCCTTGGTTTCTGTACATCTCCCGTTGGCGAGCGCTTTCGGAACCTGTCCATCTTCTGGCCGAATACAAACGTTCACTGTCACGGTCCGTATTCAACTGTGTTTTTCTGTGTGTTAGTTGTGTCAGGTAGCTGTAGGGGTCACTTTTGTCGGTGGTCAGGTATGTTGCATGTGCGAGTTGAGGGTCATCGTCCATTATTCCAGGTATAAGTTGTAAAGGGTTATTATAATTTCTACCACCAATGAATATAGAACTCTCATACCTTATATTCTCCGTCTTCCTTGGTTTCTGTACATCTCCCGTTGGCGAGCGCTTTCGGAACCTGTCCATCTTCTGGCCGAATACAAACGTTCACTGTCACGGTCCGTATTCAACTGTGTTTTTCTGTGTGTTAGTTGTGTCAGGTAGCTGTAGGGGTCACTTTTGTCGGTGGTCAGGTATGTTGCATGTGCGAGTTGAGGGTCATCGTCCATTATTCCAGGTATAAGTTGTAAAGGGTTATTATAATTTCTACCACCAATGAATATAGAACTCTCATACCTTATATTCTCCGTCTTCCTTGGTTTCTGTACATCTCCCGTTGGCGAGCGCTTTCGGAACCTGTCCATCTTCTGGCCGAATACAAACGTTCACTGTCACGGTCCGTATTCAACTGTGTTTTTCTGTGTGTTAGTTGTGTCAGGTAGCTGTAGGGGTCACTTTTGTCGGTGGTCAGGTATGTTGCATGTGCGAGTTGAGGGTCATCGTCCATTATTCCAGGTATAAGTTGTAAAGGGTTATTATAATTTCTACCACCAATGAATATAGAACTCTCATACCTTATATTCTCCGTCTTCCTTGGTTTCTGTACATCTCCCGTTGGCGAGCGCTTTCGGAACCTGTCCATCTTCTGGCCGAATACAAACGTTCACTGTCACGGTCCGTATTCAACTGTGTTTTTCTGTGTGTTAGTTGTGTCAGGTAGCTGTAGGGGTCACTTTTGTCGGTGGTCAGGTATGTTGCATGTGCGAGTTGAGGGTCATCGTCCATTATTCCAGGTATAAGTTGTAAAGGGTTATTATAATTTCTACCACCAATGAATATAGAACTCTGTTACGAANTTTCTTTGGATCTACCTTGACTGAACCCCAACAAAAAAAATCTAATAATAAAAAATTCAATTTTTAAGGTTTGTTATGAATTATGATATTTTGATGAATGTCTATATTTTATGTCTAAAAGTTTTATAAGTTTTAGTAGCTATTTGTACGTCGAAAATAGCTACGACTATTTTGATACTGTTTGCTCAACTAATTTAGTTATAGTGGATAATTTTTTATACTTTTATTAGGGTGTTTAATTTTAATTATTGTTACTTCTCACTTATGGCTTTAAATATGTCTTTCATTCTCCCTCCTTCATAACTAAATTTTCAATTAAATCTTATTTAACTTAGTTTCGTGTCTGTTTTACTATCACTTCCTGTCCTATTAGTTTTATTATTAAAAAAAATTTCACCTTACTCGTCAATTTGACACAACCCTCAAAGGACCTTTATCTTGTACTGTACTCGTCTCAGCCTCCCTAGCGGTGATTTCCCTGCTACTCATTCTGGATATCTATCTCCGTCTTAACCCTTATCTTATCTTTGGATTATTCCGTCCAAGCTGTTGTAATTTCCGTTCTTCTCATAACTCTTCCAAAACTTTCAAAATAGTGCTCTTTCTTAGTAGCATAGTCTCCAAGAAGTAAAAAAAATATGTTGATATTTTTTCGAGACCTTGCTCTAAACATAACTTAACTCTGTCCATCATAGGAGAAACAAAAAAAATATGGTTTTCGGTAAGAAATGCGTATGTCATTATTTGCCTATTCTATAATTTTAAGAAACTTAGGCATCTATCCAGAAAAATCTAGCATCTTTCTACTGACTTATCTACATATGATTGTTTTATAAATATTTATTTATTTATTATATTCTGTAAAATAAGCTAAATTTTGTAATTTACTATAATGTTGTTCTATTGGCTGTAAATTACAATAACATGTGGGAGAGAACGGCAAGTGCTGCAACTCTAAGGGGTAAAATATTAATAAATAAAGATAAGAACAATAATAATTGTAAATAACAATAACAATAATAAGGAAAAATCACTATGCATGGAGAATTGGCCCATTGTCACCATCCCCAGTTAATTTAAGCCTTGAGGCCCAGGAAGTCACGAGGCCATCTCCGTTTTAGTCGCCGGGGAGGATAGTGAGGATTGGAGTTTGACGACAGGGATTGGGCATATGGATTAGGATGAAATTGGCGTTTACTGTGAAATACAGAGAAGCGGGTGGAGATCTTAGACGGTAGGGATATTAAAATCTTGATAGGGTGGTAGAGTTGGTGACATAATATAAAGTATTTGAAATTAATCCTAGGATTTTGGAATAAAATAATTGTATTCGTTGGATATTGGAAGGCTTAGCTGTACCCCAGAATTTTACAGATCAGACGTATTAATGTTTTATAGAGGGTGAATTTGTTTTCTATTGTGAGCTGTTTATGAATTTGCACAAGAGTCCTTGGCGCCGAGAGTCAAAGTGGAAATCAAGTAAACGGACTGAATCGAAAAGAGGTGTAATTATAAGTAAAATTAATCGGAGAATCATTTCTTTTTTTGGAAATTTACCAGGACACACTTAAATTAATTTATTTTGGCCTTAGATTTTTTGCACCTCTCCTGAATCGTGTCAAGATGGTTTTGTAAAATTAAAGAAGTGATTCTGGAATCAAGGTGGATGGAGAGGATCGATCATTTTGTCATCTGCAATGGGGGCTAAGAGGGTATTAGAATGGGTACATAAGAATTAACTTTCTTCCTTATCGGTGCTTTATTGCAAGGCTGCAGACAACTGCTAACAGGGAAAAGGTCCCAATTTCCCCCTAAATGCGACCACTAGAGAAATGTCAACTCTCTGGATCCTCAGACGAAGATACTGATTGTGAGAGTTCTAGGCATTTAACCGGACACTGCCTTATCTGAACTATGATAAGGCTTTGAACTTATGAACTATGTTTTCTTCTTTTTTAGTGCTTTAGAATTGAACCAAAGAGGGGAGTTACAATGTTCAAGACCCCTTTCTTCTCTAAATAGGTGGGAAATAACTAAAAGCTAAGGTATCCTGAAGCTGAATGAAGTGCAGAGAATCAGTTAAGTGTGTGTGTAATACAAACCATTAATAGAAGCAAAAATATTAAATTTTCGGAGAGTATTTAGCCTTGAAAAAAACAAGGTCAGCCGATAACTCAGTTATCATTACCCAAGTCAACTGAACTAAACTATTTAACTTACCTAAAGCAAACATTATAAAATTAATAAAAAGTTTAATTTAAATCGCCTGAAAAGTACTGTTGCCCCATTAAATTCAAACAAAAAATTTTAAAATTGATTAAATATTGTATTTATTGTGGTATTTAATCCCACATTAATTTTATACAATAAATGCAAGGGTATAGAATAATAATATCTTACTGCCTCAGCCAGGACTCGAACCACTGGACCGATAAATATTTCTCTCGGTGTTCAGTGGTCAGCATACCTTCCCGGAAAGCAGGTGGCTCGAGTCCCGGCTGTGTTATCGAGATTTTTTTTTTCTGGCTCCCTTTGCATGTCTTTTATAAGACGTTAACGTGCGAACTTTGCGAATCCCAATTAGTCAATCACTCTTACGCAAAGAAAAATGCGTTTGTAACGCGAAAGCAGCTCAAGCCAAGCAGATTTCCCATGTTTCTAGTGACTCTAGATTGCCTCGGGAGAAGGGAAGGAGGAAAGTGCAGTTACATTCGTAAATATATTTCTTAATAAGACTTTTGCATAAAATTTTGTACCGCATAAACCTTAAAAAATTATATCTAAACACATAATGTCCTTTAGTTTTTTTTTTATTTTTTTGTTTTTTTTGTAATATCAGCATTAAAAAAATACTACGATTAATATATTTTAAGTAGCTATTTTCTTTTTCGTATCTAATAATAAATAAATAGAATACTTAAAAAATATCTTATATAAATTTCGTTATTCCACATTCCTATAAGACATCCTTAAGATAAGATATCATGCCTTTGAAACTGCTTCCAATGAAATCCTGTTATTATTTGTGCAATGCTCAATGTATGTACGTTTGTGCAAACTTCATTTGTGACTGCATGTCTGAATGTTTACTCATCTCGATGATCAGATGGACTGCCAATGGTCTTAAAACTATAAAAATAGCTTAAAATATATCTATTATTTGTGAAGTCTAGTAGAATAAACTCCTAGTGTATTTAAATTATATTGGCGGCGTCTGATATACAGCATATAACTTATAAATATTTTATTTGGTTGTGGTTTTTTATCCCACATAAATTTTAAACAATTAATGAGAGGGAATAGAATAAAAAAAAATCTATCTGTCCCAGCCAGGAATCGAATCTGGATCTCCTGCTATCCGGGCCGGTGCACTTGCCAGTTGTGCTACCAGGACGCGCTAGATATCTCATTAAAGTCCCTCTGGCTAGTGTAGAGGGAATTTAATGAGATATCTAGC
>KZ810510.1:11236-26535 GCA_000696205.2 Oncopeltus fasciatus
TAGAGAGAGAGAGAGAGAGAGAGAGAGAGAGAGAGAGAGAGAGAGTGCAGGTCAGATTTCAGTGTACTGATATTTTACAGAATGTTCTTTGCATAAAATTTTGCATAGAAAAACTAATTGAGACACTATTATATAACTAATCAATATCGTTAATAAATAAAATAAATAAAGAATGTAATTAAAGAATAAAATATAAATGTAGGGGGTGAAGGCCTGAGTGGGGAAGATAGAATGGATAGGTTAGTGAACTTTTGTGCAGAGAAACATGCAAAATTACAATTTTTTCTTGACTCAATCCTAAGTAAATATTTGCTTATTTTTCAGAAAGAGGTAGCTGTATTTGGGAGCAGATCGGTATTATGTGAACAGGAGTTTACTTTGACTTGAGTTTCATAAGGAAACGGTTTGGTTGACATAAAGATAGAAGTTCCCATTTTAGCTTTAGACTGCCGGTCTCATGACATGATATACAAAACTAGTGAGTGTGAAACTATACTCTTTTTTTCCCTATTTCAAACGGTTTAACATACATTCAATCGCTATGTGATAAAAATTGCCATATGGGAGACTTTGAAAGAAATTGCTGTCAATTTGGTGACTGATTAAGAAATGTGAGGTAATCTTTAGGTTTCCCCTCAACCTGAGCCGAGAGGGAGCAAAAGTGATAAGTTGTAGTTCCCCCAGCCCGCCGCTAGAGTGCAATGTGTGAGATTGGAGAGTGTTGTGTATTACCTTTGCGAGAGCGGCCAGTCAGTCTCCGTGTAGTTGATGGTGAAGCGGCACTGTTCAGTGAACAGCCTCTGGTAGACAAAACGACACAGTCTCTCTCCACCTACATCCCTCCTCCTGAAACAGATATCCATCCACCACACTCCATCAAATGAGAATACAATAAGAACATTACAGTAAATTATGGCATTCAGTTTTGACCATATGTCTGTACTAAAATGCAAATAATGCAGCTAGGTCATTAGGGGAGAAAGATAAAACATTACGAGAAAAGATTGGTCAGGGATTCGGTCTTGAAATTTGGAGAAATAAAGTCTTATTTGTAAACCCAAAAAGTTTTAAATAATGCCAATTTACTGTAAATTTTTGGCTTTTAAGGCTTTCTTCAGGGCAATGGAATTGATTGAGAGAGAGAGTGAGAGTGAGAGAGAGAGAGAGAGAGAGAGAGAGAGAGAGAGAGAGAGAGAGAGAGAGAGAGAGAGAGNAATCCTTATATAGCGAAGAATTCTTCATTGCCCCAAACAAGTTCTGAAATTTTGACTAAAATGTTGAATTGTTTCGTTTTACAAATTAGTTTTTATTTATACCAATACCAAAGCCGAATCCCCGAGCAATAACTCCTCATGCGAAAAATAGAACATTACATTTAATTAGTTTTATTTTGCCTTTAAAAAATTTCAAATAAAATTTCGGACTAGAGTTATTATCGTTTATGTATTTTAATGTTTTCGAAACAAATTTCCAGAAGTTTCGCCTCAATATCTGCGGAAATTATTATTATTTATTATTTTATGAGCGTTTTACAGGTCAGTACTTTTGGCTTTTCAAAAGGATATCCATAATATCAACAGTATATAGCGGTTTCGAGCGTTATTTATTTTTAGGATAATATAAAGCAGTTTCTAAAGAGAATAGTAAATAAGAAGAAACAATCGATTTGTCGTCATAGATTTATTAAAAAAAATGATAAAAGTCAGTTGGACTATTGGTACAACATATTGGACTAATGATTATTAAAGGTTTCTGATATTTTCTTAGAAGCTATTTTTTTTGTTGATTATCGAAATGTCAATGTTTTTCTAAGGTTAACTAAATATTAAATGATTGAGTAACTTGTGATTCTATTTAGAAACGAAGCCAGCTCGAGTTTTAAATGTCAGCATTCGGATATATCGATTAAAGTTTTACATAGCTAGCTGAAATATTGCGTCACAAATATCTCGCCCGACCAGTAGTTTATTAGGCCACCAGTGTTGGGTAAATGGCTTCTCCTATCTGCCATTCACCCAATGACCTATACTATTCGGTGTGGGCAAGAACGGCAACTGTTGCTTTCATAAATACACATATGTGCATCATATGGTTGTACCAATGTCACATTAGGATGTAGGTAGCTAAGAAAATAAAACATTTACAAGCATTCCACATCCAAGTCATGAAAGGGAGCAGAATTCAGGACGTACATCGAATGCCATGTTGAATCATCATGAATGATTTGATTTATAGAAATTTCCAATAAAGGCGTTTTGGAAGATTTTCCAGAAAAAAATACTTAAAAGTCGAAAATGTAAATTGTTCACTAAATTATACAAATTGATGAAAAATCCGTTGTAACTCGGTGAAAAGTCAGTGAACAACACTAGATGAGGGTGTGTCAAACATACACACACAATACATAAATTTGTACAATACATAAGACTTTAAGTAAGTAATTTGACTTTAGACACCCACTCCAAAAAAACACAACCACCTTCCTTCCGTACTATCCGTATGTCATGGCGATGGCAATCTAATTTACCACTCACAGTTGCATCTTTATTTTTCCATCTTGTTCCTTATTGCCCTTTGGTTCGAGTTCCACAGTATTTTTCGTTCCCTATCATGAAGGCCATACTCTTATGTGTAGTTGACGAATGCCCTGCTCATCGCAACCACTATGGCCTTCATATCACGCGCGATCGACTGATTACTGTGCACAGCAATTAAAGAGAAGGCCTGTCAACTTTTCGAAAAGTTATTTTGCTACATTTGCGAGTTCTTTCATATGTAGTTCACTGCCTACTATCATGTATTTGTTTCGTTTAATTTTATTTACATTTACTTGTAAGCCAATTAATTCGCCTCTGTTATTACAGGTTTGGCTAATACTTACATCTCTTCCTTCCCACTGCCTATTACATAATCTGCGTTTGACAGAAATGTATGCGTTTTTCAAACGGGTTCTGCACACTTTCTCTTGGAACTTTCTCTTTCTCTTAAAGAAATATATATATACGCATATATAAGTATAAAGTTTAAAGAAAATATCCGCATGTAAACTTAAACGATTGCTACACTCTAATTACTCAAATAGCTTTATAAATGATTTGAAATCCAAGATAATTTTTAAAGTTCGTCATATACAACTAACTATATTCTTAAGAGATTCTATTAAAATTGACCAATCAAAGGAAATAATTGCATGTAAATTTAATGGATATTTTATCGTTTAGTTGTTGGTACAAATAAATAATCAAGTCCATAATTTGTCTAAATTTTAATCGGAATAACTACTTTGTTGTTGTTTACCCCTTAATAATTAATGAAGATTATTTTAAATTTGAATAATTTTTAATAATGTAAAAACGTGTAGTGATATTTTTTATATAAAGATGAAACTTTTATATCTACTGAAAATTACTGTAGCTTATTTTCTAAGGGAAAGCCTGTGCATTAACATGAGGGACAAAGATAAGTCTCGATCAAACTAGATAAATAAAAGATTGTATAAATAAAAATAAATATTGTATTTTTTTCACTAGAATTTTCATAAATCCTTTTATACATTTTAATAATTTTAAAAACAATAAATACGTACACGACCACTACTTTAGTCTCCTTTATGTTCTAATTTCATAACTGAGGCGCAGCGCATCACTTATTTGTTCTCTTTGCTGTTCTATCAGGTTACTGTGCCGTTATTGTTGCCTTAGCCGGTACAGCTGATTTTTATTTACACTCACATTAACATTAGCCATGATAGTTTTGTACTATAAATTTATATCTATACATAATATAAAGTAAAAAAAAAAAAATTGTTCGCAAATACAATAATTATGTAAACAAATTAATTTTAAAACTACAATTATAATGAAAAAAATATATTTATTATTTGACATTAAAAACGAAATCTATGTATTTAAAAATGTATTTTATGCATTCAAATATATTGACGCGAAGAAAGAAAAACAAATTTTGATTGATTTTATTGCAATAATTTTATTGGCCTCGCTTGCCAGGCTTCTCCCGCCACTACTATCAACTATGAAGATATTTTGTATCGCAAGCATAAAAGTTTATAATAAAACATCCATTTTGGGAATCTTTACATACAAGCGTTTTGTCTAAATTTAGTTGTGACCGAACCTCAGCTATTTATTCAATCATAATTTAAATATATTTATATCTAATAGTAAATAGTCTAATTTTAAAATTTTATGTAATAGAAGAATACATATTTTACCTTTCAAATTATAATATACTTTTTTTTTTAACTTGTCACATTATTTAGGTATTCTTGTTTAATTATATACTAAGACCGATATTTTGAGGATTGTTTAATTTCATCAGATAGCAATGAAATCAATACCACAATAATTGTCAATAGTTAATTTACAGCACAATTTTTACGATTAAAAAATATACCTATCACACGAACAGTACCTGAGAACAACCACCATGTCACGCAAACCGAAGGAGCATTAATAATTCTCAATTCGATTTTAGCACAAAGATTTCCCGAATTAGTCATTGAATCGCAATTTCTACATATTTCCTAAAGCTGCTAGTAAAGAATCTCTTATCTTGACGAATAATGGTTGTGCCATGTATTATCTTAAATAGTCTTAAATCTGGAAAAGATTTATTTAAACTAGATAATAAATAAAAGAAACAATGAAAACATGAAACTGGAAACGTGAATATGGGTTTTAGAATAAAAATATATTATGAATATTCTGTATTTAGAGGCAGTTTGTTGATGAATGAAGTGTCATGTAAAAAAATTCAAGTTATCTTACTTATAATGTATTTACAGAAGCTTGAGCATTGTCGACCATGGGACGCCTTCTTCAAAAAAAGAAAACCTGGCCTTTTTATAAATATGATTTATTTAGCCTACGTTTCGGTATGTATTTGAGGTCTTCTTCAGAACAAGATAAAAATTTAAGACCGAGATTGAGAGACTCTCACCATGAATCTCAACTGAGTTTCATTAAAGTTTTACTGTCATAACCACAATCAGTTATATTACGACCTAAAGATGTGTTTTTACGACATTTTCAATATTTATGAACGGTTAAACAATATTTATTGTAAATGCCCTTTATATAAACACATATGTTTATGAATATATTTGTATATGTGCCTTTATAAGCTGTATCAACCATAATTTTTAAATAAAATAAGTGATATACATTAGAGTTCGCAGTCTTGGGAGACTTGTTTTTCATCTCCTGCGAAGTAAGGGAAGATACAGGATTTCCAGGCCTCCCACTGCACCCTAGCGCGACCATGCAGCAATGCTGACCAGCAGATTCGGATTGGTCATTGAAGTCAAATGCGCCATGTAATTGACAAGATGGACGTTCTCAGAGAGGAAATTGATTCAGTCGGCAGAGTGCTGACCACATTTGTCCTCAATCCAGTAAATTAGAGAGCGCTTTTTCCAGTGCATTAACCTGCATTTAGATCCGCAGTGTACTAGCCTCCCCCCCATTAAGTGATTGATTGTAAGTGTAATCGGTAAACAATAGAGATACATTTCTTTCTTTGGTTTATTGAATGAATAACTTCTTAGATTGCAACGAAAAAAAAGAAGAGATAAATCAACAAATCTTGAAATTTAAGCTGAAATTTCGTGTGAAGAAAACCAAGAGTTACTTCAAATTTTTTATATTATTTATTTAGAAAGAATCTTAAAATATGGTACATACAAGGTGTGTAAGCAAAAAAAAAAAACTAAACGCAAACACATACACACTCACAAACACACATATAAATGCTTACACTTATGTCTGTGTGTGTGTGTGAGCCTTATCGTNAGTCCAAAGTTTTGCTGAAAGACGCACAGAAAAACGAATTTACTCAGACACAAACACTCTGACATCAGCGCGTACTCACAAACACACATACGTATTTAAATTTAATTTTGATCAGAAAATATATTCGTAGTTTGCTTTTCCAATGTCAGATCGTTGAAGATCTTTAAATAAATTTCTTATGTCGTTCTATTGGACTAACGTGAATACCTTTATTTCCTTGCAAAAAATCTGCATAAATTAAGTCCGATTGAAGGTTTCAGTAATTAATTAAATAAAAGGTAAGCTCTACTTCTAATAGCCTAATTTTAGTAAATAATTAGTCCATTATAACTTATTATTAAATTAAGTGTGTTGAATTGAAATAAATATTAAATAATAGTCATAATAATTGTATCGGTAAATAAATCCAGGGAATATAGATCAATAAGAAAAGTCACTTTAAACATATTTTAGACAAACTCTTCATAAAATACAAAAAGAAAAAAAAATACAAAAAAAATTAAACAATTGCTATTGATTACTATTGTTAAAATTTTTTTTTTCAAATTACCTGATTTAGCAAGGGCGACTACAATAAGAACCGCCGGTATTGTCCGGTCCACTGCTACGACCACTAAAAGAGGCGGATGGTTCATTCTCATTTTGCCCTCTGCGCAAGAAACCATCCTGCCGACTATAAACTCTGTGATGTGTACAGAGAGATTATCGGGAGCTATCTACTATCCAAAACGAGCGTCCACTCTGAATGCTCCCTAAACCAGAGGTCTTCTGCAGGTCTCCCGACCACGGACAGTACCTAACTCCACAGATCTTTATCTTTAACCAACACTTACTAGATCTTTATCTCGGATGGGTCAACTTTACAAGCTACTATAACCTTAGGCTTAATGACAGCTTCTTTATCAGCTTCAGCTAGTACCAATTCCTGAGTTACATCTTCACACCCCTTTTGTCTAAACCACGACATCTTGCCAATTCCTTAAAACTAATCCTTACACATGAGATCGCCATACATCCACAGCCTCAGTCAATATAAAATGAACCACCCTTTCCCATGTTTCTTATCTTATTATGGAATGGACAACAGTAGAACTGAAAATATAAGAACTTTTTAATTGAAACTAGGTTAAGATAAATAAAAAAAATCTTATATATCGCAGGATATCATACTTGCAGATCAGAACAACTAGATGGTTGATCCCACGGATGAATCGCGGTATTGGTCAGTAATTGGCCCATGCCAAACTCTTTGAGCTTATTCAAAAGATTTAAGCATCAGTGCTAGCAATTTCAACTACAACGACCTCTATTATTATAGCTTCTACCTAATGCCCACCTTAATCAAATATTCCATCCTTCATTAATATGTTAAAAACATGATAATTATTCATATACATTTGCCAATGTGGGAAATTAGCTTAATTTACTATATTCTAGCGTAATGAACTATGCTGTAAACAGCGTAAGAAATTGAAATATGTAAAATGAATTCAGAAGAGATTGGAGACACGATTAGTTACCGGTGGCTCCATCTGAAGCGGGAAGAGAGAGAGCTTCCTCTGACGTAAGTGTGTACGCTTTCTCTTGCACTTTCACAAAGAGTGATTTGGAGAGTAGCAACTGCGTTATAAATCACTGTGATTTTCTACATTCACTAACGGCACTGATCCTGTCAAAACATTACATGAAAAAGTGCATCCATGTATCGTATTCTACTAACCTGGCGTTCAGCAAAGTAGTTATTCAGTATTTACATAACTCGCTGATTATGCTTCATTGTAGGGGATTCACTCAATTATTTCTTTTGAAAAATAAGGTTATTTTAAGCCTGAGTAGAAAGTTCCGCATATTTTGAGAAATGCCTACAGAATTTCATCCAAATGTTTCAGAAATAACTTATCAGGTATTCACTGATCCAAAAGTAGTAAATCCAAAATTTGTCTATTATAATATATCTGTGTTCGCGTTCAAGCATCCTCAATTCAAAATATAGTATTATAAAAGTATTAAATTCAGAATTAATCTTTTTTCTCAATAGCTAAAATCGACTGAGGGGAAGGGGAGATTAAAAAAAAAAAAAAAATTAAAAGTCATAACCGAGGTCAGTTATACTATAATTTCAAGTGAGGGGCCATAATTCTATTTTTGGAACTTTTCTTTCGTTAAATCATAATATTAATTTATTTTTTGTAAAGTGAATGATAACATAATTATAACAATAACGGAGAGAAGACTACCAATTGCAAACTTTATTTTGTAATTTTTAGCTTAAAGCTTTTTTCATTGGATCGTTGATGCCATCCCGAGAGCTGATAATACACTTTCATGATGACGCCCGAGTATTACGAAGTGCACAAATGCTGGGAATATGCAAGACAAAATTCGACCAAGTCACACGTACCCTCTCAGCATCTGTATTAGCACCTCGTAGAGCTCCGGCTGAATAGTGTACGAATACTAAGCTTACCATAACAGTACATTAANAAGTGACGTTTGCTGGAAACTATTAGCTACTGGACAGGACAGCTCTCCGTCTATCAAACAGTGCTTTTTTAAATCAAATTAATACTATTATTTTATATTTTATTCTAAATAATAGTGAATGGCACGCATTTTTGGGATGAATCTTATGGCATGAAAGTTCCTTAAGTGGAATGAAAGTGATTGTTGACGAGATGAACCAGAATTGTGGAGATGAGATGTAGAAATGGCTTTTTGCGTAACTAGAGAACTAGTGGATCTCTCTTCAGCTCTTAGGTTTTCCTGAAAGAGCATCGTTGCGACATTGACTAGAAGGGACTGGCTTCCAGAGGCTTGAAGAAGTACAGTGGTCATTACTCCTGTCGTAACAGTAATGACGTAACTATCCCTTCTTCTCGCTCGCCCTCAACCTGTATGGCTTGATTGGTGGCATGAGCAAACGCTTATTAGTATTAGATCGATTAACTCATAAATGAAGTCTGTGTTAAATTGTTTAAATGTGGATTTCGTGCATTAAAGGAAAACACCATTTAAGAAGATTGCATGCACGAGAATTGTACGCATATGGAAACCAGAACAAACACACAAGAAGTGATATAATATTTATAAAAACTAAAGCCAGAAGATGGAGGAAACCACTTTCTAAAAACGGTTATAACCATTTAGATATGTATGCGACGAATATTGATTTTTAACGTTTCTTCTTCCGGGTTGGACCGTGTCAAATTGGTGTTGTTTGCCGAGCTTTCGCACATCATGTGATGGCTTCTTCAGGGCTGATAAGAGAATGAGAGTTGTAAAAGAGAGATTTTTAAAATCCAGGTGGTATATAATTACCATGTTTTATACACCAGGTGGTGTTTAATCCAGGCGCAGTCCGGTCCTTGGGCGAAGCCTGCCTTCCCATTCTCTCTCAGCCTCTCATTCTCTTTTCAGCCCTGAAGAAGCCATCACATGATGTGCGAAAGCTCGGCAAACAACACCAATTTGACACGGTCCAACCCGGAAGAAGAAACGGTAAATACTTCTGAAGACCGTCGAAGCCTACGTGAATATTGATTTTCTTTAGTATGAAAGTATTTCTAGTGCGTTGATGTGAAATAAAACCAATTTGAAAACAGTATTAAAAAATAAATTACGTTAAAACTATAAATTGAGTGTAATATTTAAAAATCAAGCGATTGCACCACTGTAGGCCATATCTTGCGAGAATTAAAGTTCTTCGTGATTTTTAGCTTCTGATATTGCCTAATTACCTGGATACTTACAATTGCATTGATGCGTTTAAATCACAAGTCTATCCCAATAGGAGAAAAGATTGTGTATTTAAGTCAAAAAATGAAAAAAAAAATAAATAAATAAAGAAAACAACTACTAAACGGAGATCTTAAGATGTGTAAAGTTTTTCAAAAAGATTAAATTCGTTTATCATCTTATGTGAAGATACTGCAATCGTAGAGTCGAAAAGTTTGACCGACCTAAAAGTATCTCTCAGAAGTATATAGTAATGTAACTCGAAACTAACAAAACTAAATGGAAATTATTAATATAGGAAACAGGTTCACACATTTTGCATATACAAGCGTGGATTGTCTATTCAAGGAAGAAGCCAAATATACGGACAGAATATAATAACAAATTTAAATACAAACCTTAAACATAATTATTTGGGCAACATTTATACTACTTTAACAGTAATTATAAATTTTAATTTACTTAATTTAATTCATAAGTCACAAGCACTAGTATTAAAGATTTAACTTAAACAAATAGGCTTCAAAAACATAAAAAAGTATTAATAAACAATTAATGAGAGGGAACATTCTATTCCCTCTCATTATTTTTGTTTAAAATTTACGTGGGATAATAAACTACAACTAAATTTATATTTCTAAAAAAGTATTAATGGTATAAAAAATAATTATCCTATGAAGAAAGTTTATTTTTAGCACCAAAAACTATTAGCTAATACAAGATTTAAATTCCTTAAATTTTTCTTTGGTCTTAACAATTGATAAAACTTGTAAGTCATATTGAATCTAAATTTTCTTTGGCTCTTCGATATCTTTCCTTTTTAAAAAACAAAGTTCTCCACTTGACCTCAATGCCTTAATGCCTAATTTTTTTTAGATTAGAGTCAATGCGCCCTTTATCTTTGCTTAGTATTCTTCATATATTGTTTTCATACAATGTAAAATGTTTATTTTGTATTTGCATTAAATTAACAAATGTTTTTAGTTTACACCCGTAACTAAATATTTATTACTTTTATANATATATTTTGGAAGACTTAACATACGATCGTCAACCTCAGCAGCTGTACTGACACTTTCCTCCTTTTGATTGAGGTATTTCACAGTCTCTGTAGCACCGACTATCCTATTTTACATTTTGATCCTCTCAATCGATCCCCTCACACTGGCACACAGCCATTAAAACAAAATCATCCAATTGTCTGCAAAAATAAGCTTAAATATCGAATTTGTTTTCAGAAAAAAAGCTTCTAAAGCACTATCCCAACACATTCACTTACACACATATGTCTATTATATGTACATATATATATATATATATATATATATATATATATATATATATATATATATAAGGTTTTACCAATCTGTTAGTGCCACCTGCGTGTCTCCAGACAAAGTACTTCATTTTAATATTCCACAAAAATTATTAAGGCGATCATCCATGATTAAGTGAAGCCTGTCTCCCTTTTAAATAGAAAAAATGGGCTTGGAGTTTGGAGTGAGTAGGGGTTGGGCTGGATATTATTTTCAGGAATTTTTATTATTTCAAGCATTCAAGGGGAAAATTGCTTCAGGAACTCCCGCTCTGAAGATATTGATTGTCGAAAAGCTAAATTAGTTTCTTATTGGACACTTTACCCTTGGTTGGTCCTTCAGGTGTCTGAGAGTAATATGGCGGTTCCCTAATTTCCTATCTTGATAAAGAATAGTATGGTCAGGAAATCGAAATGAAAAAACTTTGCGGTTTTGCATCTGTTATTAATACTTAGCCTGCGTCTTTGAAATATTGTTAAAAGTGGGATATTGAAAAATAAATATTTAAAAAAAAGTCACAACATGAAAATTATGAGTACTTCTCAGTTGGATATAAATAAAACAATTGATTTTATTGTATAAATTCCAGTAAAAATTATTTTAAAGCCTATTCAACTTATTATTCTCAACAGAAATCCTTTAATAAAAAATTAATTATCCTTTATAAAATTAGGATTTCATTGAAATTAATTTTATTTTAGAAACCATAAAACCAAAAGGAAAAAAATAAACAATTCAAACTGAAATAATTTGGCTTCCCGATTTCGGAAAAAAACTAAGTTGGACTGCAAAGCAATCAGCGTTCTACATAAATTCTATTGAAATAAAACAGAGCTTTTATTGTAAAATAGAAAAGAAGATTGTGTATCTTAACTAACTTTTCGTCTATTATTAAAATAATTAATAATTTCTTAATTCAAAGAAGTTATTAATTATTTTTAAGAATTCATAAATTTTTCGAAGGACGCACGAAAAAATTTTTTAAATACGCACTTCAACAGAGAACACATTGTTGTCGGAAAAAAAAAAGCGATAGTCAGTTTTGTATTGAGCGACCTTTAGAGAGGTAAAGAGCTGATGAAACTGTATAAAACATTCATTAAAACATTACAGTAATTTTCTCGTGAACCACATAAGCATAAGATATTAAGTATTATTTTCAGACTATAAAACAAGTATTTTGGCCAAATAGATTCTACTTAATTGATACATTTTATAGATTATATGAGTTCGAATAGTTACTTGGTCAAAATATTCAATCGAAACACTGGCCGTAAAAAGCAAGACTGATAAATTTTGTTCTAATCTTAATTGCTAGATGTTTATTTCTTCTGAGTAAACTTCAAGAGAGGTAAAATTACACGAATTGCTATTAATTAGCAGTGGACCGGCGTAGACAGTAACATTTGAGTTTTATATTTCTATTAAAATAATATCTTGGTTTTTAAAAATAAAAAGAGGCAAATAATCTAAATATATATATAAGTAAATTCATTATGGAATATTACCTTTTTCTTTCTTTCCTGAGTAATTAAAGGAATGGTTTTTTTTGTTTTTTTATTTAAAAAGACGTGTCGACCTTTTGGAAGTATCATCATAAAGGGATGGTCTTTTTAAAAAAGTGACAATTTTTAATTATTTTTTAAAATATTTGTGCTTATTATTATAGTTTTTTAACATCCCCAGGATTAATTTTGTGTTACCTAGACGGACTAAAAACTTTATTAAACCTTAACAGGGTATTAAACTAATGTCTCACGTGAAAAGTTACTTATTTACGTTCTAAACCTTGGAAGCGCAATGACTTGGATGATCACACTTAAGAACTGCTTAAATAATCTTTTAGTTTTTTTCCTAGGTTAAAAATTTGTGTCAAAATATTTCAATTTAATAATATTATTAAACAAGATAAC
The DNA here is from genome assembly GCA_000696205.2 of Oncopeltus fasciatus. Taxonomy (NCBI): domain Eukaryota; kingdom Metazoa; phylum Arthropoda; class Insecta; order Hemiptera; family Lygaeidae; genus Oncopeltus; species Oncopeltus fasciatus. Next base: position 24,011 of record KZ810510.1, read on the forward strand.
TTATAAGTTTTAAGCCCTTTCAGACTTTATGTTACCGGGAACATATTTTTATTGTAACATAGATAAAGTCAACAAAGACTCATACGGGTTGAATTGCTTTAAAAAATAATTTAAAATGATAAAAACAAAAATGGTGGGGGTTTTGATTTGGATAAAGTCATTTATCATGAAAATGATAACCGGAAAAATGTTCCGAAAAGTTGTTAAAATTTATTTTAGTTTGAATTAACAAAACTTATTGATAACATTTAAATGCTATTATTTAGATAATACCGTAATCGCCAGCGGCTAAGCCAATGGACCTGGGTTTGTGATGTGCTATTTCTCTTTTTGTGTTATCTGTCTACCTCAATAAGACAAAGATAATTATAGGAAAATCGTCACATACACACGCACATACACACAAAAGGATTCTATGAGAAGAGCTTAGTCAGGTATCGTTCTTGAGAACTGAAGAACTTGAAAAACTTAAACTGATTCGTAAACAAACAAGTTTTTAAATTACGCCAATGTTTCGGCATAAATTTCAGAACTTTATCAGGGCTAACGAGGTAAAGGCGAGATATAATATAAAATTTATTACCATGTCAGTAATGATTTAAGTACCGTAGAGCAGGAGTCTCTCCCCACCACCCCATTTGTCCAGATGAAGGCCTAAATTTAGGCCAAAACGTTGGCGAAAATAAAAAAAACTTGTTCGTTTACAAATCAGTAATCATTCTTCAGTTTCAATGACAGAATCCTTTACTAATCTCACTTTATAAATCCCGAAAGTTAACTACTTACCTCCAAAAATGTTTTAGCTAAGAAAAATATTTTCGTAATAAAACGAAATTCAGCAACCGTGTATATTATATTATAGTTCATATTTTGTCATATAAAAATACTTTTATAATTATTAGTTATGAAAACAGTCTTGACATAGGTGGGATATTAATAATTTATGTAAGAACATATTAGTTGGGTATTGACTGATTCAATTGACACATCCATTAGTTTATGAAAGAAAAGCTAAATAATGGCTAAGATAGTTTCTATATTTGAAGGACAAAAGAAAAATAAAATCTATTAGAAGATTCCCTTTTTAGCTTGTAACACCCACTACTCCGAGAATACAAATAGTTTTACCACTAATGTGAGAAATTTATGAAGAATTAATGATTTATATGAAGTTGCATTGTTCCATAGATAACATGTTTTCGAGTAATTTTAACGAAGATTTGTTTGTGCGTTCACACTTTAATATAATGTATATTAATTATTTTTAAAGTTATCAAATGATTAAGAGATTAGTTTTTAGCTGAATCACCTGTTGTGGTATCACCTGTTTGGAATTGCATTTGAGTTACTTCAACGAGTACTGAAGATTTACAGATATAGAATTTTAAAATTCCCAAAATGATCTGTTATTGTGCTTGTCGAATCATATAAAATATATAAATAACAAGTGAAAAAAGATAAACATTCAAGTAAAATACATTATTAAGTAAAAATTAATGGTTTTGATTATTTAAAACGATTTAAAAAAAAGAAGAGTAGAAGTAAAACATAATTAATTATTAACATAAAGAATGTAAAATTAATTATTTTACTAAATACATTATTGAAATATAATAAACAGCTTTAAAATTTTTTTCCAGTTTTCATTGATCAGCTGTCTAAACAATAAGAATGTGTTAATTCTAATTGTCTTGCATTCCCATAGAATCTCCTCTCTATAAAATTTACCAATGTTTGTCTGATTAACACATTCCATTTTGTATCTGAATACAAACCCACGCATACATCCCCTCTGGTAGCTCAGTTGGTAGAGCGGTGGACTGTAGAGGTGAAAGTGACAGGCATCCATAGGTCGCTGGTTCAAATCCGGCCCGGAGGAAATTTTTTTTTATTATTTTTTATACCATTTTTATTTCTGTAACGTCTACCGTTCTCAGGGAAGAATTGTTTGTATTATCTGTGAGTATAGTTTTATTAAAACTTAGCTTGCACTTTTATCTTGGTATTTTTCAATTTTACGTTTTTTTGAAATTTACTTTTAACATAATAAGTTTTAATTATTTTTATAGTTATCAAATAACAAAGGGATTTATTTTACGGACCTGACCACTGAACTGGATTACTTGTTTGTATGAATTACTAAGCGAATGTTATATTTGCACATTATAAAATTAGATCCATGTGAGATCTACATTAAAATTGCTTTATTTAATTTTTATTAATTAATTAATTGTTTCATTATTTTTGCCATTAAAGTTTTGTATATTATAAGGTAATCAAATACACAACAAAAAATGAATAAATTATTAGAATGAAATTCAAACTACTATGAAATTTAAACTTAAGATATTATTATTAGCAAAGTTTTAGTTCTACATAAAAAGAGATATAACAATTTAATTATTGTAATATTTTTGCCTATAAACTTAAAAATTAACTTAAACAATTAACTAAATATATAGGAGAATGACTCTATTTTAATACATATGTGTGAATATATATATATATTCACACATATGTATTAA
>KZ810511.1:6549-17580 GCA_000696205.2 Oncopeltus fasciatus
TATATATATAAAACGACGTGAGGGACACCAGTAGCTTGCTGGTTAGCGCTCGCAACTCGCATGCTAAAAGCTCTGGGTTCAAATCCCGGTTCTCCAATATCTTTTTAAGAACTATTTGATCCCACCCTCCAGAATATGGTGCTCTATAGTCGTATAGAGTGTGTGTGTATATAGTATACTATAGGGGTTGTTTACACCCCATCTTGCGTTTCGCGAGAGTACTCCATAGGTAAAGAACAAAGGGATGACGTTCACCCGGACTGTGAATTATCTCCAACGGTTGCATAGATATTTGTCTGCAGTGAGAGACACCCTGGAGAAAGATTGGGTTTAGATGAAATGCAAACAAATAAACAACTAAATAATTAGTGGACATACAGATTTCGCCTCCCTACTCTTATTCTATCCCCGCTCAATTAAACTGGAATAGTTTTTCCTGTGTGCGTTCGTTTTATATCGCTTTCCGGTCGCACAGACGCTAACAAGTCACTTTTATATTCATTTAATCCTCTAAAAAGAGTCAAGTCAGTAGGCTGTGGAAAACAAACCCTCCCCCCTTCCCGCGTCCCTCACCCAAGTACGATTTAATTTGACTTTTAAATGAAGTAATCTGGTCAGATGGGTGTTTCAAAGTTATAAAAGAGAATTGAAAGGCTGGCTCCCATCGGGTGTGCAACTCTGTTATCTTGGCCTTCGAGATAGCAGTAATTCTTAGCTGGAATTATGTCTTTAGCAACTGATACTAAGTCGACGAACTTTGACGAAAACAGGATAAACTACTTAGTGGAACTTCCTTTAAGCATCTTGTTTCCCCAATAGCACAAAAACTTACTGGCTGACACTTCACTTAATACATTCTGGCAATGTGTGCATCTCTGGGTAGATAGAAAGAGTTTAGTTTAACGATATATACATAGTTTTATATTTGCTGGAAAGGTTTAAATTTATATTTAAAATTATATAACAGCGATTAAACTACGCTATTTGTCTATTTAATGTTTGTACAATTTTGGCGTTGATTTTTTTTTATATATAATTTTTTTAATAAGAATTTCTCTGCAAGTAGATGTTTTTACTAGGTCCAGAAGCCTAAATAAAAATAATTTCGCTCTTTCGCTATTTCTTTTATATAATTAACCTCTTATAGTAATAAAAATCATAACAATTATAGGTAAAGAGATCTGCATTCAAGTAATCATATTATACAATCCATTGCAAAATCCGTCAACTTCAATGGCTAAATTTCATGATGGGCCCTGTTTTTATTGCCAAAGGCTGGCTGAAAGCTGAGCAAATAATAATATCGAATATGTTCACGTAGGCTTCGTCGGTCGTCAGATGTATTTACCATTTCATCTTCCGGGTTGGACCGTGTCAAATTGTTGTTATTTGCCGAGCTTTCGCACATCATGTGATGGCTTCTTCAGGGCTGAAAAGAGAATGAGAGTTGTAAAGAGAGATTTTTAAAAATCCAGATGGTATATATTTACCATGTTTTATACACCAGGTGGTGTATAATCCCGGCGCGGTCTTGTCCTTGGGCGAAGTNCAACCAATCAGTGACCAGCTACCTGACTACTCCAGAGACCAGCCGCCAGAACACAGTATCAACCAATGGGAAGGCAGACTTCGCCCAAGGACCGGACTGCGCCGGGATTATACACCACCTGGTGTATAAAACATGGTAAATATATACCATCTGGATTTTTAAAAATCTCTCTTTACAACTCTCATTCTCTTTTCAGCCCTGAAGAAGCCATCACATGATGTGCGAAAGCTCGGCAAATAACAACAATTTGACTCGGTCCAACCCGGAAGATGAAATGGTAAATATCGAATATGATTTTTCATTATATTTACTTATCAAAGAAGCGAATGTATTTCTCCATATTTTGGATGAACTATGATGGATAGCCTTATATCCAATTAAAAGCTCCAAGCTTCGAACAGGTTTTGGTACAAAAAACACCAGCTGAAGAATAGTGCTTTCGATTTAGAAACATAAAAGGAAGCATTAATAATGGTTCTGAGGACTTTTGACTGTTAGGATTGGATACGTTGGATATTATAAGGTTTAGAGGTACCCCAAAGTTCCACGTATACCGTATGTCTTGAGGTTTAAGAATAGTTTTGTATATAGTTAATTTGTTGTGTACTGATAATTTCGATGTTCGTCCGAGTAGTCTATATAATAGCCCGTAGCGTCTGTTTAGGTTTTTCTCCATTCGTCTTATGTGTTCTTTCCAAGTTAGTCTTGAGTCCAAGTAACCGGGTTGGATTGGGGTATAGTAATTTCGTTGGAGGTGAGATTTAGTGGAGGCTTGATGCGGAGAGTGAATGTGAAGTGAACACACATTCTTTTTTTTGTTTTTTTTTTTGTTTTTGTTTGCCACTACTTCCATTAAGCGACTATGTAGTTTAGGTGTTCTTGAAGGAAATCGACCAGGATAGGAAGCGATGATGGCTGTATCATCGGCGATGGTATCAGAGAGTTTATCTTCAGTCGTTGGAAAGTCGGGAGGATATGGTATGTAGAGAATGGGTCCGATCACACTGCCCTGAGAAACTCCCGCTTCTGCAGGGAGTAATGTAATTCCTGTGGGACTCGGAAATATCTGTTGGATAAATACCAATAGGTGGATAAGGTTTTTGAATAATAGGTTAGGACATATTCATTTTAGTAGGAATTTGTAGAACATTTTCGATAGAATAGAGATCAATATTGCAGGACAGAAGAGAAAAGATCTTTAGATGGTTTATTTGGCCTGGAGAAGAGGATTATATTGAAAAACTTCCAAAGTAACGGTAAGTAAGGAAGATGGATTTGAGAGCTTTTCAAGAAAGGTGTCGTAGGATTTGATGTTGTGAGGTCATAACTGGGATCTTCGCTAATTATTAAATATGTTTCTTCTACTCATGATCAAATACGGGGGAGAGGTAATTTACAGTGACCAAATAGAATCAAGATCTTCCTTATCCTTAAGTTCTGTAAAAAAATTATATAATNATTTGTGTTTTTTTGGATCTACCTCGACCGAACCCCAACTAAAATCATCTTAGAATAATATCTACGGTCAACAAACTCTCTTTTTGAGCAAATAATCTAATATACCAGAGAGCCAATATTTCTAGAATTCTTCTACATAATTAAATAAATTATTATCTTTCAAATATTTATGAGAATTTTCATATTTAGTGTACATTTAAATGTACCACATGTACCTTACGTCTTTGGGAATATTAAAGGGATCAAATATATTTGTACCTTACATCTTTCAGAAGTAGGACATTGTTGGAAACTTGGAATTTCCAAATTGATAAATTATATATACTTAAAGATTCTTTTTCTGGGCTTAACCTTGTCGAGCAAGTAGTGTTATGCCGAGCTATCCCACATTCCGTAATGGCTTCTTCAGAGCTCACTTGAGAATAAGCCCTACAGCTTGCAGAAAGAAACTTATATACTGGATATATATATATATATACATGTGTGTGTATGTGTAATACTACCAAAATTTTTAGTTTCGGTGGCGAATCATTAAAATTTTTCCAATGTAGCCTCCTGGAGCACCACAAATAGTTCGTTTTCCTTGCGGAAAATGTCCTTAAAGTCCGTAGAACTTGGACAAGCCTAACTTTGGGAAATCTACTGTCCGAACTGATATCGACCTGGCGGAACACACAGAATACAGTCTACAATAAAATAAATCGATGAAAGTAATTTAGTACAATGCGCACGGTGGAGAGGGTAGCTGATAAAGAGGCGTCATTGTCGATGGGAAGTGGACCGTTTCTAAAAGGTCTCGACCAGCTGATTCAGTGCCATTTGTATCATATCCATAAACCATTTATATATTCATTCTCAATTTACATACACATCGATTTACAAATTGGTCTACATCTAATTTGTATTATTTAAGTGTTAACTAGTTAATTTGGTTTTTAATAATGTTATTAAATTTTGAATCATATCTATATGATCACTGATGATCGTAATCATATCTATATGACCACTAATCCTAAGGTATGTTAAAAATGTATTCGTGTTTATAGCAGTGATACCAAAATGCTAGCTAAACCTTAAGTACTGAATTTATTTTATTATAGTTTAAACCCTGATATATTGTTCTGGGCAGAATCACAAATGTGAAATAAAATAATTTATTGGTCAATTGTTGGAGAACAAAGCGCACAAATTTACCATAGCTTCCTCACTTCTACCCAAGCATCAATTTATTTTGTATTTATATTATACAATATCTTTCCTTTGGGAATCAAAAAATTATATACTAACCTTGATTGATTAATAATTTAAAAAAAAATGTTTTAATAATTTGTCTATTTCCTTTTTAAAATACTGTAGGTCCTGATCAGATTTTTAAAAAAATTATACAATCAAGGAGGTGTTGATTTCAAATTTCTTTAAAACTAATCAAATAATCAAGAATGTATTAATTTCAAATTACTTTTTAAGTAATAAAACAATGTATTATACGGAACGTTGACTAAAACAGTATTTATTTTATTTAAAGAAAATTTGACCAAAATGGATAAATAGATTGCTAAAATTCAAAAACGTTTTTTAAAACAATGAACTTTACTTGAAGTAAAGTAAAAATTAATAATTGTGACATAGTGTAATATTTTCTAGTGAAATAATATAAATTATCAGTAATAGCGATATTGAAAATTTAACTAATTGATTGCCGAGCTTAAGATAAGATTAACAAATTGAACAGTGTAAATGTATGAAATCGGCCATGATTTCAGCTATCGTGAATGAAACATTTAAACCCATGTTTCAAGATGAATACGGAATGTTACTGCACATCATACTTCTCTCGTTAGAATAAAATTTAGCATAATTAATAAATCGATATGTGAAATATTAGTCCATTTGACAAAATTTAACTAATTGATTGCCGCGCTTAAGATAAGATTAACAAATTGAACAGTGTAAATTTCAAATTCGTGGGCCGATTACCTGAGATACACGAACTTCTGTGAAGCGACTTAATAAAAATAGAATTCTGTTGGAATTTTCTTTAAAATATTTGTAAAACAAAGAGTCTTAACGAATAAGATAATAATTTTTAATAAGAATCATTCATAATACAAATTTCCTAATCCCTTTAGAAGAACTTGACCAGTATAGGGCTAATGTCCCCTGAACAGGTATAAAAGTGGCTCAATCTCTTAGTTATAAAGTTTATAATTATCAAATATGATTTAAAAAAATTAATAATCCATAGATAGTATCAGCTCCATGAGAAATGTTCTGTCACACACTATTTTTGTGATAAGGAGGTTTATTGAGATGTATGTTCCTGATATATACTGTACGTACATTCATATGAATGGAAGTCTAATTATCAACTGAACGGCAGTATTTATTATTAGTGTTCATATATAAATCTCTCAATTTTCAACACCATTGAGTGTTGATCCCACGTGGACAAACTCCTACTAATAAACAATCAATAAAATATATTTTTCAAAAGAGGACACCAAAGGGGGGGAGGGGAAGAGAGAGAGTAAGAGAGAGAGAGAGAGAGAGAGAGAGAGAGAGAGAGGTGCTTTTAGTTCGAGTGCTCAAGATGAACTAAATCAAGTAGGTCGTAATTAGCCAAATTAAGTAATGTAATTTTCTAAATTAAGGAAACCGCCATTTTATTTGTCTGAATCAGCTGGTGCAGTGCCTTCTGCCTCACAATATTTTATTAAAACACAATTTACAAAATAATATTTCTATAAAATATTTCTTGCATTAAAATATAAAAGATTTTATTTTACCTGAAAAAATTATAAAAAGCAATAAATATTATTACGAAGGATATTATATAACGACTCGCTAGTGGTTCTAAATAAATATTTCCTAAGCAAATGTTTATAAGTACTAAACATCTTTAAAATGTTCTAATTTAGTCAAGGTATATTCTACCTTGACCAAAAACGGAACGAAAAACATCTAATAATATTGTCTATGGTCAAAAAAAACTCTCCATTTGTTGTAATTTCATTTTACAATTTTCTTATTGATGCTTGTAAATAACAGAAAATTTAAAGGTAATAAATAGTAATTTGAATTAATGCTTAAGTTTTGTGATAAAAATAATACATACTGGAAGAAAGCTACAAATCGCTTCAAGAAATTATGTTGATTTTCTTTAAAATAATTAATAAAGTACATTTTCTTGTGAATTAGATACATTATGTTGGGTAAGAATGTAAACATGGAAAATTAATATGTTGAACGTATGATACCACCATATTTAAGTACACCACATTTGCTGCGGCTAACCACATGTGGTTACAGCTAACTCCACTCTCTGTGAAGTTAAATATTAGGAGGCTAGAAAATTTCATCTACATCACTATTTAAAACTCTCATACCTTATATTCTCCGTTTTCATTGGTTTCTGCAAACCATCTCCTGTTGGCGAGCGCTTTCGGACATTGTCCATCTTCTGTCCGAATACATACGTCCACTGTCACGATCTGTATTCAACTTGAGAGTTGAATACAGACCGTGACAGTGAACACATGTATTCGGCCACGAGGATGGATAATGTCCGAAAGCGCTCGCCAACAGAAGATGGTTTGCAGAAACCAATGAAGACGGAGAAAATAAGGTATGAGAGTTCTATATTCATTGATGGTAGAAATAATAACCCTTTAGATAATTTACCTTACTATTTAAAGCTTGTATATTTTCATGTTATTGTTTATATATATTATATATATTTTTAAAAAATGGAGCCATTCCAACTCTAAAAAATTTATTCTGGAGCTTTGAAACAATTTATTCGAATTTAACTACTGAAAATTTATTCTCCAAATAAATCAAAAGTCGAAGGTGGGCGAAGTAATGGAGAAGTATTCAGTAACCTCCACAGTTCATACATTTATTGTCAAAGCAGGGTGCTTTCGAGGCTAATGCCTCATCCTCAGTGCTCTAAATTGGTCGAGGTGAATTCTCTCAGACCCCTGGCTATAAATCAATAGTCAATCCAGAAAACTAAGTTTCGGTTTAGGCGATTTTCATGTAACACGCAATGCGGAACCTATTTTACAGTATGTTTTTAATTTTCTTTCATTTTATGGAGTTTTAAAATTGTATTCCTTTTATAATATAAGGCCATGCTCTTTTCCAGTTTATACTTAAATATTCACCAAAAAAAAGGTAAATTAATTAAGTTTAGGAATTTAACTATGAAATTTGGAGGTAAATTTTTTGACCGTCGAGTTTTATGAATAGAGGTTTGTCAGAAATTCGGTCTTGGTAGCTGAGAAATTAAAATTAAAATTAAACTAATTTCAAACCAAAAAATACTTTATTTCAGCCAATGTTTCGGCCTAAATTCCAGGCCTTCATCAGGGCAAATAGGGATATGGGGAGAGAGAGATAGAGAGAGAGACTCTCACAGGACATTCCAACTGTTGAGTAGAGTCTCTCCTCACTTAACTGTGAGATCTTGAACGCTTCCTACACTTCTCAACTCCCGAACAGTCTGAAGCCAGCCTCACCGATCTTATAACTTACCCTCATTACTTTCTCCAGCGAATAAAACAAAATTAATTATTTACTCTTATTTATGTAAATCTTTATTAAAAAATAGGAAATATCCTTATAGTCGAAGCTTACTGTATTTTAATCCAATTCCTCAGGTGTTTGTATCTCACGAAGGTGTTTGTAAAACTCCATTTTTGAAATAAGGAGTGGTTACATTTTTTGTATATTTTTTTTACTAAGGTATAATAATTTATGAAATCGGCCATGATTTCAGCTTTTCGTGAATGAAACATTTAAGCCCATGTTCCAAGATGAATACGGAATGTTACTGTACATCATATTTTCGTTTCTCTCGTTTGAATTAGATTTAGTATAATTCAAATCGATATGAGAAATATTAGTCCATTTGACAAATGAATGAACTATTTTCCGATTATTTTAGTTGAATTTCTGTTTTGTCGGCGAGGCCGAAAAGGAATACCGATAGCCGAAGATTGCGGAAGAAGGCCACATTGTCGCAGTCAGCTAACAATGCTCTGTAATCTTAGACTCCCTTCAGATCGATGTAATCTGGAGCTGTCTTCAGTACCACTCTGGAAATAGGGGTTCTGCCGACTGACGGAAAGTGTCTTCACTGAGCAGACGTCGTTAACGATCGACATCTGAGTGAATGCCGTTGAATATGAGGATGAGAGGAAAACTTAGAAAAATGCTGTAGGCCTATTGAGTAAAGGGGCTAAAGAGTTTGCGTACAAATCTTATAGTTACATTCTTAAATAATATTCTAATTATTAGTCGAGAAAATTTTATAGAATGTTAGAGAAATACATTTTTATATACATTACGCTCAAATAATGCTTTATTAAAACAAATAATGACGAAGATATAGAAAACTTTTTCAGTTGACCTTTCAATAAACCTCTCTTCCTTTTTAGCAGATTTCCTTAAGGGAATAAAGCTATTCAAATGGGTCCCATGACACAACTTTTTAAAAATTTCAACAGATCATCACCGATCCTACTAAGAATATGGTCTGTTAAATTTGTATAAATATATTGTCTTTATGCACTCTAGCGTCGGCAATTTTTAATAAAAAGAAACTAAATTCGATATTTAAGCTTAATTTTGTAAACTATTAGGTGAATTCGTTAATGGCAGAAATCACTAAGAGAAGAGGTAATTAGAGGTAGATTTAATTAAAAAATCGTTAATATTTTCGTTACTTTTACGAGACATACTCTTTGTATTATATAAAACTTTTTTTTTTTTTTAATTCTTATTAGGAAAAATATTTAAAAATGTAGTTTCGAGAGTTGGTCAAGCCTCTTTATTTTCAAATAAAGAAACAAAAATTTTATCTTAATGCCTTCGTTGAGTTTAATAAATAAAAAAAAAGGAAAAAAAAGAAAAAGAAAAAAAAGAAGTTAATAGAAGACAAAATGGGAGTAGTGGCATTGGCCGTTCTTTCCCTCATGTCAATGCCACTTGTGAGTGCCGTTGAACAATATTGAGAGCAATTACAAAATTTAAACTTACTTACAGAATGTAACAAGTTTACATATACGATTTTTACGAATAACGCTTCCAAAAGAAAGAGTATTATTTTGTAAATTAAACTAGTAAGAGTATTAATAGATGTTTTTGTTAGGGTTCGGTCAAGGTAGATCCAAAAAAAATTCAAAAGCCAACGTTTCGGCTTATATTGTAAGCCATCTTCAGGGCTATAATGAAAGCGAGAAGGGAACATCGTGGCACTAAGATCCCATTTTCATAACTGCTCATAATTTCATTTCAGCGAAACTTTGGCAGATATTTTAAAAAATACACTTTTTTTCTTTTTTTAATTTGTATCTTTTTGAGTCTACCTTGACCGAACTCCAACGAATAAAAACATCTAATAATAATATCTACGATCAATAAAACTCTCCATTTGAATTAGTAAGAGCATATTTACGAATGTAACTAGTGTGCTTCTGAAAGCTTCCCCCAACCATCCACAACGCCTAGTCAGCAGTAAAGCTTAGTGGTCTTGCCTTGTAAGGTTAGTCCTTTGCACTCACGGTTTGTAAGATATATTTCATCATTTATTCTTATTTATAACCATCTTTAATGAAACATGTTAAATATAATTAGATTAGACGTGACGGAATGTTTCCGTTTTAAACCAAAACAAGGTCTTTAAGAGAATAAAATTAAAACTTCAATTTTTTTTTTATAAAATTAAATAATAGGAGTGCCACTCAACTCCTGAATTTAAATTTTCTTCAATATGCAGTTTTCTTAAACTTTTTATAGAATGCAAACCTTAGAAAATTGGGCTTCACATCTAATTCTTCTTCCCCAATTTCTAACTAAGAATGTAAAGTTTATTTTTTTTTAAATAACAGATATTTCGGTATCGGTCACACAATATTTCGATGAGCCTTGGGGTGGAATTTTATTAAACTCTCTCCCAACAAACCACCTCTTCCCAAAATACGCCTATGTCATTGCATTTATCAAGATGACAATCCACTGGATTCCCATCCTACCACAACATTTTTATATATGTTGACCACTAACTTTACAAACACCTCCAGCATTGCGGTCACAATAGCTTTTCCGCCTTAGTTCGCGGATTATTACGGAATCGACCACTCCGCCATATTAGATCTACATTGCAGGGCCTCAAGATTGAGAGCCCAAAGATGCTACTAACAAACTGTCTCCAGATGATCGATAGCACCACATAATGACCTCAAGATGGCACGCCAAAGACAATTCCTTTCTTTCAGCCCACTCCCCACAACACCTGATGACCAGCTGGAACTCCATGGAATCCCCTCGCGTCCAGAAGATAGCTGGCCTGGAGATTGTGCACTTCCGTCTCACCTGTCGCGCTTTACTTCTTCCAGAAGACAGAACGCCGCTAGCTTCACCACCGATACCCCCCCTACCACCAGACCGTATTCCACCCGCCAAATCTCTCGCTCCGAGATAGTGTGCTCGTAAATTTCGTTTCATTTTCTCCCCGCTTTATTATACCGTCCTAATATATTCACGATGTCCCCCTGCAAGCAGATGACGCTAAACTTTATTACCTCCCACCGTGTCGCCTTTGCGAAATTCCACCAGATTGTGTATGCCTGAAAAAGATTTACCTCAACTCACATCTTCCCGTCCGTTACAATACATCTAGTGTTCATTTAGATTTATAACACTTACATTTTATTAATAAGTTTAGTTTAATTAGTAGTTTAATAATTAGTTTAATAAGTTATTTTAAACTTATTGACTGGGGCGCCAGGCTAGCTCAGGGGATCCGTACGGGTCTCGCAATCCTGACGCCGCGGGTTCAAATCCCGCCCAGGTCAATCTTTTATTTATAATATAGAAGCTTGTCGTGAGCCATGGGTGTTTAAAATGGGGTGGCAACCTGTAGATAGCCCCTTCCTCTATGACCCTAAGTGGTTGAATGGAAGGCTAACACTCAAATAAAAAAAAAAAAAAAAATAAATAAATGCAATTGAAAGAATGCA
>KZ810515.1:8471-19119 GCA_000696205.2 Oncopeltus fasciatus
CTATATATATATATATATACAAACACACACACAAAATTGTGTATAAAATTCATGTCATAAAATTTTGAATGAGCCATATTTTTAGCTTGTCCTTTATAGAATCACTGATGATCTTTTGAAGTTTTTGGAAACTCATGTCAAAGTACCAACATAGATTGCTGGATTTCCCCATGGGAAATCTGCTCAATGCTATACCTTCTGAGATCTTTGGAGATATAAAATAAAGTAATTGATTTATAATTTCCATTTTCCCTGTACCAGTGTTAACTCCAATTTTTAGGAAATTTAAATTTAAAATCTTGTTCTAATGGAGTAATCTGAAATCGATTTGTAATTCATTATAGATTACCTGAGCCCTTCTCCATATTGTTTTTACAATATTTAACCAATATAGAGGAATTATTTTAATATTTTGCATTGAAGGACATGAATTAGTGGACAGTGGCTTCCAGCATTGAACTGGCTGAAACTGGAGTGCCTCCCTCCAAGGCTTCAGTGGTTTCCCTCCTTAATGTATTGTATTCTCAAGAAAACAATACATTAAGGAGGGAAAGTTCTTTTAAGTCTATTTTAATTTTTTTCTTGAATGACTAAGAAGATCCCTGCTTTTCCTTAAAGACATACAAGAGGAATATTCTGAAAGATTACAATTTTTCGTCCGAACAAGATGGTTGCTGAGAGTATCTGCTGGCCACTGCAACAAGGAAAATCCTGCTAACCCTAAATGTGCATTGGTATAGTTTGAGCCATTAAAAATTATTTGCCTTGTAGAATCTATTACTTCTCACAAGCATCCTGAGTTACCTTTCCTTTTGAAGAAATAGAGCTTATTATTTTGTCTCTATGTTCCATAAGCAGTTGCATCATCCAGATATTGTATCATTTCAGCAGTGTCTTAAGCCAGATATTCTGCATTCTGAACCAATCATCAGTGAAAAATTCTAATTTTAACTTTCCTCCTTTCACTTCTTTTCACATCCTCTGTCATTTAGACATTGCTGCCTCAAAAATTCTACTTACACGAGATTACAGTTTCCTCTAAGAAACAAAAAGGTTCTCAACCCTACTGAGTTCCTCTTGTATATCCTGTGCTTGACCACTTTTAATTTTGGTCATAGCCCAATCAAGAGCTGCTTTATGATCACTTGAAGGCAAATATAGGGGTTGTGTCATATGCTTCTAACATTAACAATATCCCTTGTCTCTGCACCTGTTAAAGGTGGCAGAACTCATTTCTAGTTTACTATACATGCGTATAAGGAAATAATGCTGCTTTATATAGTGTCTCTATTTTTTTAAGTTCAACCGCATGGTCATACCTGCAATGCTCTCAATGCAGCTATATCTGAAGAAGCAGCTTAAGATCTCCATTGTATGAAAAACTCAGAAATTTTACCTCTTCGGACAGTTTAATCAATTAACATGAATCCTTATCAGGACGCCTTCAATCTTGCCTTTCAAAAAGATAAGTTTGGTTTTCTTGAGAGAGCCTGTTCCGGGTGTACCATTCTCAATAATGCCCATCTCATCTGCAACTTTCATTCCAAGTACTTTCTCAAGTTTGCTTCTACCTTCACTCCAAAGTCATCCATGTATGGGAGATACCCTACATTTTCTCGCCCTCTTTTTGTTGAGCCAATAAAACAAAACAAAATTTTTTTATGTGTTTACTATAGAATTTAATATTTTATTTCTTTTTGTAGACCTTGAAATCTGGTGATACATGTGATCCCATTCTATTTAAAGCACTTTGTAATGTTCCCCAAACTAATGAAGAATGTACAAGTGCTGGTTGTCACTTTCTTAAGCAAGAAAAAGAAAATCTTGTGACTTATTTTGAAATATTCAATATATTTGGCTTCTTTTGGGGAATATGGTTTGTTTCGGGACTCTCAGAAATGATATTGGCTGGAGCATTTGCTAGTTGGTATTGGACGTACAACAAACAAGATGTCCCCTTTTTTACTATTACTGCTTCCTTTGGGAGGGTTTTAAGGTAAGAATTCTGCATTTTTACTGCTATTGCTTAAATTAATTTTGTTTAATTTCTGTCTTTCATCAGGGGAAAGAAAATTGAGAACTTCATTGGAATAATGATTTGACCGATTCCCAGCTTTAACATTAATTTCAATACAATTACAGATGTTGAAAGTTTGATATGGAATGTCTCTAAGAGAATAAAATGTTTTTGTTTTTTTCCTGTTGGTGGATTTCAATGCTTTCATTTTTTCAAAAACAGTTCTCTGAATTTTTTGAGAATGGTATCTTTATTATAACTGAAGAAATGGATTTTTCCAATCGAATAATTTTTTGTTACAATTATTTTATTAACTCTTCAATTATTTTTGTTTTTAAATTTTAATAGCACAAATTATTTATTAGAGGTTATTGGCTCCTCTTTTTTTAATTATTAAGATTTAAAAATCTATATATTTTATATAAACAAAGTATTACTTCTAAGAAATTGAGGAGGTTATATAAGTAATCCTTAGTATAAAATAAGTGAGTATTTTGCTTAGTTGTTTTTAAACTACTAAATATTTTTAATTCATTCCTGGTAGATTCTATTTAAATCTAAGAAAAAATTGAATATGTTTTATTCTTTTGATTTTTAAGTCTTCAGATAAGTTTTAATGAACTATACACATTATTCTTACTTTTTTTTTTCTTTATTTACAGGTATCATTTAGGTACTATAGCTTTTGGATCTCTTCTATTAGCAACATGCTCTTTTATTAGAGCAGCAATTGAATACGCTGAGAAAAAAATTAAAAAATTTGATAATGCATTCACAAAAGCAATACTTTGCTGCTGTAGATGTTTTTTCTGGTGTTTAGAAAAATTTTTGAGATTTTTGAACCATAATGCTTACATAATGTGTGCTATACATGGAAAGAATTTCTGTTCATCAGCAGGCAAGGCATTTAACCTTCTAATGAGAAATGTTATTAGGGTTGTTGTCCTTGATAAGGTAAGAACTCATTTTAGATAATTTCCTTAGTTAAATTATTTCATTAGATAAATATGTTTTTGTGCTAAGTTAAAATTGCACAATAAGGATTCTTAAACAAATTAAAGGAGATGGTTGTCTGCTAAACTGTTTCTCTTTTTTGACATTTATATGATTTCAAGAAAATTTAAGAGCTTCCTTAATACAGTTGTTTTGGTCTAATTTGTTTATTTATATTTATAGATATTTTTTAATTAGAAGCTTAGTTAATGAGTTGATTTGTCCCAAATTTGGAAATATTTTTTCTGTGATGCCTGAGGGTTGGGGATGGACTTTTTATTGGATCTAATTGATTTTTTCCCTAAAGCCACATGTTATTAATTTTTTTTAAATTGCATTTGAAAAAATTAAATTTTTTTCTGTTTGGAAGTTAGAAAATAAGTAATAGGCAAAGTAGTATAAAATATGCTTGGTTTGCACATCCCTAGTGAAACTGGTCCTGTCATCCTGTCTTATGACCAATATTTTGTTTTTAGTGAGTCCCCAAAGAGAAGTTCTGATACTCTGAGATATAAGACTCCATATTACAGAAGTTAGCACATCTGGTAGGGATCATAAATTGTGTATTCGATTCTTGCCATGGCAGAAACTTTTTTCTTAAAAAAAAAGTTTTGTTCATCATCAGGCTTTGAAAAATATTAATGGTAAAGTTCAGTTTCAGAATAAGGCAAAAGTTTAGCCAGTATTCTGAACTGCTGTAGTTCAGATGGAAAAGCAGGCCAATGAGATATATATTTATAAATAAACAAAAATTAAGAATAGACTATTGAAAGACTTCAGCTTTTTTTCTTTCGAGGCCCAGAAATTCTCAACCAAGAATTCATGTAGTTACAAGTTAGTTGTAAGTTTACAACTCATAAATTTTGATGAATTTCATAAGGCATTTACAGCTTTTTAGAGTAGAGCTCCTTAAAAAAATTTTTTTTTTTTCTCTTAATGAGTAGTAAATGATTCATATAGTTCAGAAAAAAGAAAGATGCTAATTGTCTATGCAGGGTTTGCCATTATGTGGTGAGCACCCAACTTAGTCATCTTACTTTCCTCAGTCATGTTTCATCTTACTGAAAGAAAACTCATAATGTTTGATGCTACTTCTTTTCTCTCTCCAATCCTTCATTCACTCCTTACCAAATTCTTTAGAGACCTATAGTCCTTTTAACAAAAAGGTTTCCAAATTCCTCGAGTCTCTCTTTTTTTATATTTTAAACCCATTGATTTGTTTAATCAATACAGAGTTGAGGAGGAATTGTACATAATTACCTGGAAAGTGTAATATGCCATCAGTGGTATATTTTCCTGACATTAATTATTTTATTTTTGCTCCTACTTGAGATAGGAAGGAGCTACTCTAGTGGCTGAAACTTTTCTAATGCAATCTATAGTTTGCTTGTTTTATAAAGTGGATTCATACTCATATAATCCTGTTATCAACATTCTTATATGACCGATATGTAAATCAACTTTCCTGTTATCTAGCATGTATTTTGCCTCTTAAGATCTTATTCAGATCTTCAGCCCTTCTCAAATTACTGTCCTACATGAATTTAAATTTAGCAAGGTGTAGAATTCTACCCTGTTAAATTTTTCTCTAAAATAGTTTTAGTTTCCTTACGGCTGATGATTTAATGAATAACTTCATAATATAAAAACAAACATAACTTTTCATAATAAAAAACAAACTAGTATTTAAGTATTTGTAGGATTTTATTTGATATTATATTTATTTACACTTATATTAGTTCAATATTTTTTCTCAGGTGACAGACTTTGTGTTTTTTATTGGAAAATTGGTTATAACTGGTTGTATGGTGACTGCCAGTTNCGATCTATTATATTTTTTTCATTTCAAATATCCATCTTTTTATAAATGCTACTGAATTATCTTTGAATCATCATCATTCTATTTCTTTATGACCCTGTCTCTGAAGCAGAGAGAAGCTTTTATTAGAAAATCATGGCTGAACTGGGTTTCCCAGGGAATTTAGTGAAACTGTTGGGGCATTTATAAATAGCTCAAAATTTCAGATCTGATAAAGAGGGATATTACTGAGACATTCAATGTTGAATCAGGATTGGGACAAGGAGAAAGCCTTTCACCCATGCTATTAACCTTGCCTTGGAAAAGGTAATAAGCGAATGCCTCGATGCAAAAGAAGGAGTGTACATTTGTAGAACCTCTTTATTCCTAGCATATGCGGATGATCTAAGAGCAGTAGGGAGCAAGAAAAAACAAATTCAAGAGCTAGCCAATGCCTTGATAACTGCAGCATTGATCACTAACAAGTCAGTAGAGATAATACGAAAAGCAATCTGTGAACTACCTATGGAAGAACAAATAAATTTTGAAAAAATAATCTTCCCAAAATTAAATAATTTATTATCGAAATTCTCAGAGCTATGATAATTTCTATTCATGACCAACTTATTGATGTTGGTCAAAGAATCGCTAATAAAAAATGAGCCTTCATCTCAGTTACCTGCATTCTTAAGTCCAGAAAGATCTTTATAGCCCTTAAGCTAAAAGTTTTTAATATAATCATAAATAACTTACAATGTAAAGCTGTGAAACATGGGCCTTAACAAAAACTATAGAGAGAAAAATTGTAATATTTGAGTGTTAAGTCCTTCAAACAATAATGGGCCTCAAATGAGATAGGGATGAGATTATGGTGGCAGATTGCAAAAAAGTACTACACAAAACAAAGCAGTCGATTGTGCACAACATGAAATCAGAGAGGGCTTGTTCATGGCGTGGCAGTGCTTGAAACTCATTCTAAAGGGAGGCCAAAACGAGATGGAATGATAGAATAAAGAAGGGTGCTAAGGTATTCAAAATTGAAATCCTTCCCCCATAATATACAGAGGTGGAAGAGGCTAGTAGAGAAGGCTCTGAGGAAATATGCATATAATTTTAAAAGTACTATATTGTAGCTAGATTATCATACATACATGGCCTCACGCAGCTCTGCTATGCATAATGACCTCTTTCAATGCAGACTTTGAATGAATTCCGAACAGCTTCCAGAGGAAAGGTATACAGATTGTACTCACAGTATACATAAAAAAAAATTGTCTGTGATTCTACATATAGTATATAGTTATTAAAATGTAAATCCGTGTGGGTTTCTGTTCATTTTTACATCTGTACACATCATCTGATAGTGTAGATGATGCATATAGGTTGTAAATTACCTAGTGGAATGAATGCAGGATTAAAAAGGCAAGTTTGAAGTCTTCCCCAATTGTTTTATATGTGTGCCTCAGTTAACCTATTAAGTAGTTTTATTACATAATTATTACATTAATAAGTGCTTTTTAAAAAGTGTTAGAAAATTAAATTTCACATCTATGAAGATCAATACATTTATTCTTAACACCAATTTTAAGCAAGATATTACCTTTATAAATTCTGGTCTTTCCCTAAACTCCCCCTTTGCATCAACTGTTTTAGAGGAAAAATATACATTCAACAGTTTTCAATAGTAAGCTAAGGCTNTCCCCAGGAGGTCACGGGGCCATCTTCGTTTGAGTCGACTCCCGGTCGTAGGGGTTGGAGTTGGAAGACATGGTCTGTGCTAGTGGATTAGGATGGTATGGCAGTTTACTTGATCAGTATTGTAGGCCAATAAGTGTCAACTTCTTTCTTGATTAAGTCATTCTCAGAAATGACTTAATCAAGAAAGTCAGAGTTAGCTTAGTCCGTCAGAGTGGGAGTGAGTTTATTCATTAACCAAAATTTGTTGGGTAGAGGAGCCTGTCAACACCACACTCTGTTAATTTAGGCATTAAGGCCCTGGAGGTCACGAGGCCATCTTCGTTTTAGTCGTCGGGGTGGATCATAGGGGTTGGAGTCCGATGACAGGGATTGGGCATATGGATTAGGATGAGATTGGAGCCAAAAACTAAGCCGAACAATGAAGGTTCATAGAGGCCAGTACTCAATATTAAGTAGAGCCAACTAAAACGATCTGAGGATTCGTTCAGTTTCCACATTTTCTATGTGACAGATTTTTTTTTATAGCTTTAGCTCAATTAAATTAAATAATAAGAAATGATTTCATAATTAAATGAATGAATTATAATTTAATTTAAATTTGTTTATGTACAAATTATAAGTTGTATGGTGAACAATCCCAATTTTAACTTCTTGTAAACTCACACAAGTTTAAAAAAAAATCCTGATTGATCTATTTATATTGGACTGCCAATCTAATAAAATTTATTAATTGAATACCTTTTGTCACCAAAAACTGAGTATAAAAAGGTTTCGAAATTCATAACGTGCTAAATGATAATCAACATATGCTATGACTACATTTTCAGAAACATACAGATTGTAATCTTCATCAGTTTTTCTCTTCCACAGTGTGTTTAATTTCTTCCATGTCCTCCAATTCCAAACTGAAATCTCACATCTATCGTACAAAACGATAAAACAATCCCACACCGGAAAGATTTGGAAATTTGACATTGGTAAATTTTGTTCTGACGTGTCCCCGTCGAAAAGATTCATAACTACTGCCGCACCTGCATTGTTAAACATAATACGGTCATCTGATTGGAAGGCTATATCAGTGAGATGGTAAGCAGAGAATTGGGCGACACATTTAAGCTGGGGGTTACACAATTTCCAAGCTGTTACTAGATAATGAAACGGGTCATTGGATTCTGTCTTGACACAAACATAGTGGGCGGATGCATACATACGCATTGCCCGGCCTTCCAGAGGTATAGGATCATCCCACACTCCACCAAGTTCAAATTTGACCAGCCATGTTCTAAAGTTAATCATATAAAGAATGAGAATAATGTCTCCCACTACTTTTAATTGTACCTCTTGCAGGTTTCCTGAAGTCTTCAGTTTTTCCTCCAAGATATAAGAATGCAATAATCTGACATCCTTCCGCAAATCGCATATTTTTAAAATTGAGGCCATGTGTACGTCAATGTAAACAAAGTAGTCCACGCCTAATTCCATGACTACTTGGTGATGATATGCAATTCTTCCCATTTGTTCATCTAGAAAAACCCGCTTGAATTTCCCATCGCACATCTTAAGCAATGATAAATTGTATTCATATTTAATTGCTATAAAACTATCATTACCACGTATACAGAATACTTCTTGTTTAACGTGAAAGGAACTGATTATTTCCATGGTTTTGCACAATTTTCTGACATTTAACTGAGTTCTTTCAAGCTCAACAATATAGCTTTTTGAAGCATAGATAACCTTAGACATATATGGGAAACGAAGTTTGGCACACCTTCCTAACCTCCAATTATTTTTTATGTAGGAACATCGGTTGAAGTAAGACTTCCATTCACTCGGAAAGGAGTAGAAATTATCTTCAGAGTATTTTATAAGTGGATTGTCAATAAAGCTTGAAGATTCTGAAAATTGAAATTTGTGTTTCAAGAATACCGAGTTTTCACACAGTCTTCTCCAAATTCTGTTAGAGTTTATGATACGATACCATTCACTGCATACCAGAGAACAGGAAATAAGGTCTGGTATTCTAAGGTAAGAAAAAATATATTCCATTAAAAATTCTGGAAGTACTAAGAAAGATTCCATTTTTTGAACAATAAGTTCACCTCTATAGAGTCAAATAAATACAATTTTTCCACTCAACCTAAATCAGTTTAATAATGTCATTTAGGTTACAACTAATCACATGGACAATATGAATTTACTACTTAAAATAAATAAATTATTTCATCTACAAGGTGGAGAAGGCAATGAGGATTATTGAGGCCAACATGTAATTTATTTGTTAATATAGTTATTATTATTTATTTAATATTATAAAGCTTAATTTTTTTATAGTGATTAAAATTCAAAAATGCTTTTTTATTTTATATTTTTTTTAAAGTTTGCTATTACAGCAGTCGTCCAAAGGCTACAGTAGTCAGTTATTTTTACATCTGCTTTAAAATTGAATACTTGTGTTCGATATTTTTCGTTATGAAAATGTCATAATCATAATTATCACAATTATAACTAGAATGTCTAGTTACAGATTAATTTAATAAAGCCCTCCAAAGGCGAATATTTGATATTTTTGCTGTTTTGCAATTTAAGATGTGTTACAATATTTTATTTTCCTAGTTTTGGAATGTTTCCACGATATAGCATTTATGTAAGCAAAGAATGATATCACCCCAACAAACAATATATTCAAAGTTTCTAATTTCTAAGCTTAAGTATTTAAAAATAATCCAATAATCATTAGATTTGGTTTATTTTATTTGGAATCCATCTCTATATTCCTGTATATGTCTTTTTACTACATTTTTCCCATCAGTGCAAAGTGCAGAAAGATTTGCCTAAAAAAGGTCCATAACAAATAAGAGATACTTGTAGGTTTCTTCAAATGTTCTCCATGCCTACAACAGGAGTTTCATCAACTAGGCCAACAATATATTATGATTAGAATATATCTATTCTTCTTTGCAATTTGAGATGTGTTACAATATTTTATTTTCGACGTTTTGAAATGTTTCCATGATATAGCATTTATGTAAGCAAAGAATGATATCACCCCAACAAACAATATATTCTAAGTTTCCAATTTCTAAGCTTAAGTATTTAAAATAATCCAATCATCGTTGGATTTGGTTTATTGTATTTGGAATCCATCTCTATATTCCTGTATGATTCATTAATTTAATTTGGCAAAGTTTGTTAATTGTCTGAGTGATTTAGTTGGTTGAGCGAAATTGTACCCATGAGAGAGGGAGTTTACCAGAAGTGACGTAATCTGCAAGTTTGGGGATTCCAAAGGAATTCGCCTAGTTTACGAAGCTGCTGCGTGACGGATTTTTTTTTTTTTTTTTTTTTTTTCATTTTGTATCTAAATTTTCAAAAAAATAATGAAGCATTGTTTCTTCATGCTATTCTTTCCTAATATCTGCACATAAAATATGGATATAGTAATAACACTTCAACGTAAACATTTAAATATAGAATTTAAAAAATTAACAAACCATCTTATAGCTTTCCATTTTAAATTGACAAAATGGAATTTATTTTATTTAAGGGGTTGTATCAAATCGACAAGTGCATACTTCGCACGAAATTCTTGATCGTTATAATTATATTATTTATAATCTACGATGCCAACATCGGAACTCAGGAATTTCCCAGTTTAGGTACGACAGAGAGTGAGATACATTATATTTATTTTCCTTTAAAAATTTAAATTTCATGACTAACATTTGTTCAGTGATATCTTTTTAAACGAGTACTACATAATCACTGTTATCCTGTTAATTTATCTATAGGCTACTTTTGACTAATAAGAACTGATATATTTCACAGGTGATTCTCGCTCTGTTGGGGCTCGTACTAGTCGTCTCAGCACTTCCTATCCAGCCCGACGACTATGAATTTCGCGGCTACAATCCAAATAGCCCAGGCATCTACAGAGCAATCTTGTCCAAAGGCTACCATTACCCAGGATACCAAGACAACCATTACCCAGGATACTTTGACGATATTTATCCTGGATACCAGAACAACCAAAGTCCATTTTTTAAGGTATGGCCTTTTATTGCGGGATAAAAATGCATAAACATCTTAATAAAGAATTACGTCAACAGAGAAATGTTTTGTTTGTTTTTCTAAACTGCATT